>CM061142.1:669013583-669290609 GCA_030789695.1 Scilla litardierei | reverse complement strand
CCCATCGCATCGAACGCGGGGGCAGGCTGTGCAGGTGGTGGAATGGGATCGGCAGGAGGCGGCTGTGTAGGTGGTAGTGGGCTAGGTGGAGGGGATTCTGCCCTAGCGGAAGAGGAGCCAGGATCACCTGACTTCTTCCGCTAGGAAGCGGGCTCCCGGGTGCATGGCCTAAAACGAGGCGACAAATGTACCGCGAGACGTGCCCACCCAAAATAAAAATGCGACGTGCTCTGTAATGAAATGAGTATACCTGAGCACGACGCGAGTGCAAAATCTGAAGTGTGCAAAGAAACGCCTCCTCCGCGAAGCTCCGAGTGCATCCAGAAGCTCCCCAAAGCTCCCCCAAGCTAACCTGAAAAGCAAACAATAAAATCAGCGATTGTAACGACTGGTTTCCTTGTATCTGAATTTATTATAATATAATATATGTTTTGGTGGATTTTCTCCTCTTGTGTGGTTTTCGTCTCCGTAACTTTCATTTTCGATCGATTCGTCGTATTTTCTCGATTCTTCCGTAGGATCGTCGATTTCGAAGTACGTCGTTTGTGACGGGCTTCATAACGGTCATATCTAACTATTAGATCAAGCCTAGGAGTCTTAGGATTCGATCACAGGGCCTCGCGCTCCGTATCGGAACTTTTGGTGCTCATTAGCCGGTGTAAGAAGGGGCACCGACCGACTAGATGACGATCCAGTCGGTCGGAAATCCTTCTTGGACCGACTAGTGGGCTATCTAAATTTCTGAGGAAGCTACTGTTTATCGTTAGTCGGTCTAAGAAGAGCTGTTGACCGACTAGGTTGCAAACTAGTCGGTCGGCGATGCTTCTTGAACCGACTGACTCATCATCTAAATTTTTAGTTGAGGAAGTTACTGTTTACTCTTAGTCGGTCTAAGAACGTTCATCGACCGACTAGTTGCTAAACTAGTCGGTCAGTAGTTGTTCTTTGACCGACTAATTCTTAGTTCAGGTTTTCGACTGGAGCTACTGTTTACACTTAGTCGGTCTGCGTTGGTCAACCGACCGACTAGTTCTCAAACTAGTCGGTCAGCAGTTGTTCTTTGACCGACTAAGCAGTACAGGAAACCCTAGTTTTGCCCTAGCCGCCAGCCCAACCAATAAATACCCCTCCCAAACGTTTCTTCTTCCTCCAACACGACCTAAAGCCCTAGTTTCTCCCCCATTGAGCCCCCATCCTCCTCCAAGCTTCAATCCCTCATTCCAAGCCCTAAATACATCATCCAATCCATCCATTCACCCTATCTACTTCTCAACTTCCCCAAATCTCCATTGAAATCCATCAAATCCCCAAAATCCCCCAAAACCCTAGTTTCTCCAAACTTCCCCAATCATTTCCAGATCTGGTCCTAGGGTTCCCCGGAGTATTTCTTCCGCCTCCTCTCGGTAAGAAATCGATCTACCGTTGTTTTTGTAACTTAGATATATTTTTATGAAACCCTAATAATAATTCATGTTGTTTGTTGATTGGTCCCCCCAAACAGCGATTTCCCCGTGGATTGGCATCCGTGTGACGAAGTGGTCATCATTTCCGGTGCTAGGCAAGTGAAACTTGCCACTTAGGGTTTAGGCCATGTTTTAGGCCGTTTGCATGTTGTAGGCGTAAAAGAGGCTAGGCGACGAAATGATACTCGCCTAGGCGCAAATTGGGGAACTAGCTTGACAACGAAGCTAGTTCTGACATTTAGCATGTTGCACCAATACCATGTCATGTTTACTTTCCCTAACGGTACGCAAATCAAATGTCATGTCATTGCATTCTTTAAGTGTTTCTGTGATTGCGTAGCTTTGCTACAAATGCTTGTGTTTCCTGGCTCGTGACCAGAAGCGAGCATAATGAGTTGGAAACCCCAACGCTCGATATTGAATCGTGAATTAAGAAACAAGCCCCGTGCGGGGCAACCCTGGCTCACTAGCTGGGCTCATGTACAGGGACCCTGGCTTGTTTAGTGCGGGATGGGGTGAGGGTTAAGCGGCCATTCAACTGGGGGTCTGTTTGATCAACAACTGCAGTTGTAAGGTGTAAACTCTTTGGGGTGGGGTAGTGTTTAGTGCCGATCGGACTGAAATGCTATGCCATTCAGCGAAGGGCGTAAACATCTATAAAACAGCCGTGAAATGTGAATTGTGTTTAGTGCCGATCGGTCTGACATGTTTTACCATTCAGCGAAGGGCGTAAACACTTGCAAAACAATGTGGATTGATTGATAGTAGCGTAGCTACTCTTGTCTTGTCTTGTCCCGATGATTGCTCTCATGTACAAATTGTCTTGCCATGTTTTAAATTGTGCACTCATGTTGTAACTGCCATGTCATGCATACTAAACTGTTAGGTTGCTAGTTGCCTTACTTTCAGTTTCCTTGCCCAAGTCCTTTAGACTTGCTGACATGTGCCCCTCTCTCTTTTGGGTGACGCATGTTAGTCCTTGAGCCTGAGTTGCCCGCTGAGGGTGAGGTGTTTGCGGACGCTGAGCTTGAGCCCGTCCTAGTGTCCTAGTGTCTCCGCTGAGGGTGAGGTGTTTGGGGACCAGTCCTAGTGTCTCCGTTGTGTTTTAAATTTTGTTAAACAGTTTTTTTGTTATTGGTGCGTGGCACCTATACTTATTTATGTTGTTGCTTTTGTTTGGCCTTGTTCTGGGCCCTTAGACTCTTTCTTTTAGCCTGGTGGCTTTTCTGTGATGTTGA
Source organism: Scilla litardierei (assembly GCA_030789695.1). Lineage (NCBI taxonomy): Eukaryota > Viridiplantae > Streptophyta > Magnoliopsida > Asparagales > Asparagaceae > Scilla > Scilla litardierei. The sequence goes on along the minus strand of CM061142.1, from coordinate 669,287,908 downwards.
ATATTTATGGACAACCCTTGGGATTGGTGTTTCTTTTCCGTCTCATATTATTATTATTGTTGTTTCGATTGCAATTACAGGGACCTGCTTATACTAAATTGACGCTTATCGGGTTTGGGGCTTCACCGCTCCACTCCCGTGCGGACCTTTTCACGTCTCGCCTCCATTTTAGGGTAGCGGGTCGTGATAGGTTTTAGTGGTGGCCCATGCAGGTCCTCTGTAACAGCAATTATCGGGATAACGATAATGATATAAGATTGTCCAACAAATAATTTCGACCCCTGAGCCCTAAGCTATGAGTCTAATCGTTTCGTTTTCTGCGTCATTAGATGGCAGGAAGACGGATCACCCGAGGTGGTGGTAGTGGTGCGCCCCCTCACGACGAGGAGCCTGAGCGGGAGCCCACTAATGGGGAGATGATGAGGATGATGTTGCAGATGATGCAGGTTCAGCAGGGTGTGCTTCTACAGGTGCAGAATGCTCCGGTGACTCGAGCTGCTCGGGTGGTGGAGACCCCTCGCCCTGAGCCCGGGGCGAAGCAGTTCAGAGAGTTGGGTCCGGCGTATTTTGATGGAACCGAAGGTCCGCTAGCTGCTGATGAATGGATGAGGAATATTGAGGACAATCTGAAGATGTCCAAGGTCAATGAAGTGAGTTGGGTTGACTTGGCGAAGCGCCAGCTGAAGGATAACGCCAGGAATTGGTGGGATGCTGAGGAAAAGATGTTGGTTGAGCCGATCGTCTTGGCTACCTTCAAGGCCAGATTTGATGGTGAGTTTTTCCCGAAGGCTGCCAGGGAAGAGATGCTGCAGCGTTTTATCGATCTGAAGCAGGGGAACTCGTCGGTGGACATGTACCACCAGGAGTTCATGAGGCTTAGTCGGTTTGCACCAAAGATGGTGCAGGACGCTGAGGAGCGAGCTCAGAGGTTTCTGCAGGGGCTTTCTTCAGAGCTCCAGAGCTTTGTGACCTCTTCTGACCGGGAATCTTATCAGAAGGTTTTGGTCGCTGCCAAGAGGCATGAGCTGCTTGTGAACTAGAGGAAGGGGTTTGTTGTTGGTGCTGTGAGGAGGCCTGTGGAACAGGCGAGGGCTGTGGTCAGACCTGGTTTCAGGCCTAATCAGTCCGCTCAGTTTAAGAGGCCGGGAGGGCCTATTCTGAAGTCTTGCCATTTCTGCGGCAAGCCTGGCCATATCAAGGATCAGTGCCGGAAGTTTTTGGGCCAGTGTCTGGTTTGCGGTGATGCCTCCCACGTCGCGAGGGATTGTCGGCATGCGGGTCCGCTGCGGAGGGCTCCTGTTGCAGCTCAGCCGTTGCAGCAGCGAGCGCCTGTTCCTGCTGGATGTGGAGCGGCTCTTGTTCCACAGGGGCAGGCTTTTCGGCAGGCTGTTCCACCGAGGAGGCATGCATTTCTGATGACCGAGGAGGAGGTTTTGGCCATGGATGAGGTCATTGCAGGTAAATTTCGATCTAGATTGTTCCTTCCTTAATTAATTGATTTTTAAATTACGTGAATGCTTGTGTGTGGTGTTGCTAGAATAAGATTTGATCGATTAGACTGTTTGTTAGGTGTGGTTTTGGTTTGCACGTTCCCTGCCCGAGTCCTCTTTGACTCAGGTGCGTCGATGTGCATTTTGGCCCAGAGCTTCGTGGAGGAGCATTCCTTGTCGACGTCCCCTCTCTCCAAGAGTTGGAACATCGTCACAGGGAATGGAGTAGTCACGGTGCATCGTGGGTGCAGTCCTTGCTCTGTGGTGGTTTGTGGACATGAGCTTTATGCTGATTTTATTGTCCACAACATCACCAACTATGATGCGGTCTTTGGGATGGATTGGCTTGCGAGCTTCTATGCTACGATCGACTGCAGGAGGAAGAAGGTGGTGTTCGAGATTCCTGGACATCCAGTATTTGAGTTCAGTCATGGTAGCAATTCGCTTGGTCCTGTCAGATTTCGGGCCAGGCCGGTGGAGGCTGTAGCTATGCAGATGGAGCTGGATTGGCCAGCTGTGGTGCGAGATTTTGGCGACGTCTTCCCCGAGGAGATGTCTGGATTACCGCCTGATCGAGCTCTGGAATTTTCTATTGACCTCGTTCCAGGTGCGCAGCCGATTTCGAAGGCGCCGTATCGTATGGCACCTGCTGAATTGGAAGAGTTGCGGAAGCAGTTGGATGAGCTGTTGCTGAAGGGTTATATTAATCCTAGTGTGTCTCCGTGGGGAGCACCGGTGTTGCTGGTTAAGAAGAAGGATGGTTCGCGTCGCATGTGCGTGGACTATCGGGGATTGAATGCGGTGACCATTAAGAATAAATACACGTTGCCTCGCATCGATGATATCTTTGATCAGCTTGGAGGTTCGAGGGTGTTTTCTAAACTGGATTTGAGGAGTGGTTACCATCAGTTGAAGGTGAAGAAGGATGATGTTCCGAAGACAGCGTTCAGGACGAAGTATGGACACTATGAGTTTGTGGTTATGCCTTTCGGCGTAACTAACGTGCCCGCAGTTTTCATGAATATGATGAACCTGATTTTCTACGACTTTTTGGATAAGTTTGTCGTTATCTTTATCGACGACATTCTGATCTATTCGAAGTCGGAGGAAGAGCATGCATCGCACTTGAGGACGGTGTTGGAAATTTTGAGGAAGCATCGTTTGTATGCTAAGTTTTCGAAGTGCGAGTTTTGGCTGGATCGAGTTGCTTTTCTGGGGCATGTGGTGACTGGAGATGGTATTTCTGTGGATCCCGAGAAGATTAGGGCCATCAGGGAGTGGCATGTTCCGTCGTCTGCATCTGAGATTCGGAGTTTCCTTGGTTTGGCGGGATATTATCGTCGGTTCATTAAGGACTTTTCTCGTATTGCTGAGCCGATGACCAGGTTGACGCGGAAGGATGTTGCTTATGTTTGGTCGGGTGATTGCGAGAGTGCTTTTGGTATTCTGAAGGAGAGGTTGACGAGTGCCCCTATTCTTGTCGTGCCTGATAGCAGCGGTGGATTTGAGATCTTTTGCGATGCTTCTGGCAAGGGTCTCGGTTGCGTGCTGCATCAGCACGGACATGTTGTGGCGTATGCGTCTCGTCAGCTTAAGGTTCATGAGAAGAATTATCAGACGCATGATTTGGAGTTGGCTGCCGTCGTGTTTGCTCTTAAGATTTGGAGGCACTTCTTGCTGAGTGAGAAAGTGAAGATTTTCACCGATCACAAAAGCTTGAAGTATATTTTCACTCAGAAGGAGCTCAACATGCGACAGCGTCGATGGTTGGAGCTTATGGCGGATTATGAGATTGATTTGCAGTATCACCCTGGCAAGGTGAATGTGGTTCCAGATGCGCTGAGTAGGCTTCCAGCGGTGATGATTTTGACCTCGCAGTGGAGATTGCAGCAGGATTTTTGCGAGTCTGGCGTGGAGATTGTGCATCTTAGAGTGGCTTCTTCGTTGATGTACATGCAGGTACAGTCGACGATCGTGGATCGGATTAAGGCTGGCCAGGCCGGGGATCCGAGGTTGGTAAGGATTCGGGAGCAGGTGGAAGCCGGTCTGCGGACTGACTTTTTGATTCATGAGGATGGCTCGCTGAGATTTGGAGCCAGGTTGTGTGTGCCGGCTGGGGATATCAGAGAGGAGTTGATGGTGGAGGCACACAGTTCGCCGTATTCTGTGCATCCTGGTGGCACCAAGATGTACCAGGATCTTCGTCTGAATTATTGGTGGCATGGTATGAAGAGGAGTGTGGCTCGGAGTGTGGCCAAGTGCTTGGTTTGCCAGCAAGTGAAGGCGGAGCATCAGCGTTCGGCCGGGTTGCTACAACCGCTTCCGATTCCGGAGTGGAAGTGGCAGCACATCACTATGGATTTCGTGACTGGACTACCTCGGAGTCAGAAGCAGAATGACGCGATTTGGGTGATCGTAGATCGGTTGACCAAATCTGCGCACTTTATTCCGTTCCGAGTGGGACAGTCCACGGAGGTGCTAGCGAGGAGATATATGGAGGAAATCGTGCGACTTCATGGAGTCCCCGTGAGTATCGTGTCAGACAGAGACACGAGGTTCACATCTCAGTTTTGGCAGAGTTTGCAGAAGAGTTTGGGTACGCGTCTGAGTTTCAGCACGGCGTACCATCCGCAGACGGATGGCCAGTCTGAGAGGACGATTCAGATTTTGGAAGACATGCTGAGGGCGTGCATGTTGGATTTCAAGGGTTCGTGGGAGGACCATCTGCATTTGGTGGAGTTTTCCTACAACAACAGCTTCCAGGCGAGTATTGGCATGGCGCCTTTCGCCGCTCTTTATGGGAGGAAATGTCGATCGCCATTGAGTTGGGATGACGTTGGTGATCGGGAGTTGTTGGGACCTGAGATGATTGTGGAGGCCGTGGAGATCGTCAGGAATATTCGGGAGAGGTTGAGGATTGCTCAGGACCGTTTTAAGCATTGGGCGGATGCTAAACGTCGTCCTTTGGAGTTTCAGCCGGGCGACCATGTGTTCTTGAAGATTTCCCCGAATCGTGGTGTGATTCGTTTTGGGAAGCGTGGGAAGTTGAGCCCGCGATACATTGGACCATTTGATGTTTTGGAGAGGGTTGGCGAGGTAGCTTATCGCTTGGCCTTGCCGCCATCTTTGGAAGGAGTTCACAATGTTTTCCATGTGTCGCAGCTTCGTCGATACATTAGCGATCCATCTCATGCCGTGGATTTCTCGGAGATCGCCGTTCGCTCGGATTTGACGTATGACCAGTATCCGGTGCAGATTCTGGACAGGCGTCAGAAGTCACTTCGACACAAGGTCGTCGATCTTGTTAGAGTGATGTGGCGGCACGGTTCGCCGGGAGAGTCTACTTGGGAGAGAGAAGATGAGATGCGAGAGCGCTACCCACTTTTGTTTCCGGACTCGTGAGTATTCGGAAATTCCGAGGACGGAATTTTTTCTTAAGTTGGGGAGGATGTAACGACTGGTTTCCTTGTATCTGAATTTATTATAATATAATATATGTTTTGGTGGATTTTCTCCTCTTGTGTGGTTTTCGTCTCCGTAACTTTCATTTTCGATCGATTCGTTGTATTTTCTCGATTCTTCCGTAGGATCGTCGATTTCGAAGTACGTCGTTTGTGACGGGCTTCATAACGGTCATATCTAACTATTAGATCAAGCCTAGGAGTCTTAGGATTCGATCACAGGGCCTCGTGCTCCGTATCGGAACTTTTGGTGCTCATTAGCCGGTGTAAGAAGGGGCACCGACCGACTAGATGACGATCCAGTCGGTCGGAAATCCTTCTTGGACCGACTAGTGGGCTATCTAAATTTCTGAGGAAGCTACTGTTTATCGTTAGTCGGTCTAAGAAGAGCTGTTGACCGACTAGGTTGCAAACTAGTCGGTCGGCGATGCTTCTTGAACCGACTGACTCATCATCTAAATTTTTAGTTGAGTTACTGTTTACTCTTAGTCGGTCTAAGAACGTTCATCGACCGACTAGTTGCTAAACTAGTCGGTCAGTAGTTGTTCTTTGACCGACTAATTCTTAGTTCAGGTTTTCGACTGGAGCTACTGTTTACACTTAGTCGGTCTGCGTTGGTCAACCGACCGACTAGTTCTCAAACTAGTCGGTCAGCAGTTGTTCTTTGACCGACTAAGCAGTACAGGAAACCCTAGTTTTGCCCTAGCCGCCAGCCCAACCTATAAATACCCCTCCCAAATGTTTCTTCTTCCTCCAACACGACCTAAAGCCCTAGTTTCTCCCCCATTGAGCCCCCATCCTCCTCCAAGCTTCAATCCCTCATTCCAAGCCCTAAATCCATCATCCAATCCATCCATTCACCCTATCTACTTCTCAACTTCCCCAAATCTCCATTGAAATCCATCAAATCCCCAAAATCCCCCAAAACCCTAGTTTCTCCAAACTTCCCCAATCATTTCCAGATCTGGTCCTAGGGTTCCCCGGAGTATTTCTTCCGCCTCCTCTCGGTAAGAAATCGATCTACCGTTGTTTTTGTAACTTAGATATATTTTTATGAAACCCTAATAATAATTCATGTTGTTTGTTGATTGGTCCCCCCAAACAGCGATTTCCCCGTGGATTGGCATCCGTGTGACGAAGTGGTCATCATTTCCGGTGCTAGGCAAGTGAAACTTGCCACTTAGGGTTTAGGCCATGTTTTAGGCCGTTTGCATGTTGTAGGCGTAAAAGAGGCTAGGCGACGAAATGATACTCGCCTAGGCGCAAATTGGGGAACTAGCTTGACAACGAAGCTAGTTCCGACATTTAGCATGTTGCACCAATACCATGTCATGTTTACTTTCCCTAACGGTACGCAAATCAAATGTCATGTCATTGCATTCTTTAAGTGTTTCTGTGATTGCGTAGCTTTGCTACGAATGCTTATGTTTCCTGGCTCGTGACCAGAAGCGAGCATAATGAGTTGGAAACCCCAACGCTCGATATTGAATCGTGAATTAAGAAACAAGCCCCGTGCGGGGCAACCCTGGCTCACTAGCTGGGCTCATGTACAGGGACCCTGGCTTGTTTAGTGCGGGATGGGGTGAGGGTTAAGCGGCCATTCAACTGGGGGTCTGTTTGATCAACAACTGTAGTTGTAAGGCGTAAACTCTTTGGGGTGGGGTAGTGTTTAGTGCCGATCGGACTGAAATCCTATGCCATTCAGCGAAGGGCGTAAACATCTACAAAACAGCCGTGAAATGTGAATTGTGTTTAGTGTCGATCGGTCTGACATGTTTTACCATTCAGCGAAGGGCGTAAACACTTGCAAAACAATGTGGATTGATTGATAGTAGTGTAGCTACTCTTGTCTTGTCTTGTCCCGATGATTGCTCTCATGTACAAATTGTCTTGCCATGTTTTAAATTGTGCACTCATGTTGTAACTGCCATGTCATGCATACTAAACTGTTAGGTTGCTAGTTGCCTTACTTTCAGTTTCCTTGCCCAAGTCCTTTAGACTTGCTGACATGTGCCCCTCTCTCTTTTGGGTGACGCATGTTAGTCCTTGAGCCTGAGTTGCCCGCTGAGGGTGAGGTGTTTGCGGACGCTGAGCTTGAGCCCGTGTTGGACGGGGAGTACGTGGACACTGGGGACCAGTCCTAGTGTCTCCGTTGTGTTTTAAATTTTGTTAAACAGTTGTTTTGTTATTGGTGCATGGCACCTATACTTATTTATGTTGTTGCTTTTGTTTGGCCTTGTTCTGGGCCCTTAGACTCTTTCTTTTAGCCTGGTGGCTTTTCTGTGATGTTGAATATTTGTGGACAACCCTTGGGATTGGTGTTTCTTTTCCGTCTCATATTATTATTATTGTTGTTTCGATTGCAATTACAGGGACCTGCTTATACTAAATTGACGCTTATCGGGTTTGGGGCTTCACCGCTCCACTCCCGTGCGGACCTTTTCACGTCTCGCCTCCATTTTAGGGAAGCGGGTCGTGACAGCGATGAATATCAATAAACGTGGGGGAGATGGGGAATAATAGATATATATAGGAATTGATTTGAATTTGGGGCATAATGGGCGTACGGATTGGGAGAATGGAGAAGAAAATCAAATTTGGGGCGAAATGAGGGTGACCGACAGCGGGGGAAGGCGGCACCGGCGAGGTGCGATGGCGGGGTGGCGTCGGTGACCGGTGGGGGTCGTCGGCCCACGACGCAGCGTCGACTCGGGCGATGGAGGCAGCGATTCAGGTGAGAGAAACTGAAGGGGCTCGGGCGCTGGGTGAAATTTTGGGGATTTTGGATTTTCTCGAAATTCGCACAGCCGCAGCGCATATATATAGGAATGTTACGACTCGACCGAGTGAAGAGTTCACTCGGCCGAGTGGGACATGCAATAAAATTTCAAAATATCTCCCACAAGTTACAACTCGGCCGAGTGGATTTTCCCACTCGGCCGAATGGATAAGTTCCATTCAGCCGAGTGGCATAGCCACTCAGCGATTTTTAGAGCATGCATGGTATCTGATTCACTCAGCCGAGTGACAAGTCACTCGCCCGAGTGGCAAATTATATTGTAAATTGGTAGAAAATAACAGAGAGTTGGTCAGAAGGGTCTTCCCTGATCTGCACTCCACTCGACTGAATGGAGTCTTTGCTCGGTCGAGTGACATATGTCACTCGGCCGAGTGGTACACTGTTTTCTGCAACGACTCTCTGTTTTCGCTCTATTCTCTGTTTTTCTTCCTCCAGTCATTCTCTTCCTTCTCCTGGGGCCTGAGCGTGTTCCTGGATCGATCTCCCTTGCCTTAGTCATTCTCCATATGAATGATCTCTTGTTCTCCATCTCCTGTCATTAAAAATAGATCCCGTTGCCACAATTTTTATAGACGCTAGACTCTAAACTCTAAGAAAAATCTAAAGTGAAAATAAAAATCAACTAAGAATGATGTAAAACCGTCGGGTTGCCTCCAGACAAGCGCTCGTTTAAGGTCATGAGCTCGACCCCTTATGATTTTCGTTTAGCGCGTGATATTGGGCACTTGTGAGATGCGCCCGTCAAATTTACCGGGAAGGCCACTTGGATTCGGTTGTTGATGCTTGTCGGCATTCCTCGGTGTCCCCTCATCATGGATAGTGTTGGGAGATAAGTCCCCCAAGCTTGAGCTAGTTCCAATCTTCTTCTTCACTGGTGACGCCGATCTTTTATCTGGCGGAGCTTTCTTTGAATTGTTGGCCGTGGAGAGCTTGCAAAGCTCCTTAATCCTCGCGACATCAGCGTCGTCTTCATCATCGGCCATAGAGCTATCCGGAGGATCCTCCAACTTTTCTTCAATGCTAGAAGTTTGGCCTTCTTCAAGGCCATCATCATGTAGAGCACCGATAGAATGTGGAATGTCTTCGTCGATCACCTCGTCAAGGAGGTCAACATATTCTAACTCTTCTTGGTAGGGCATATGCTTCATAGCTTTAGGGATATGGAACTCAACTCTTCCCTGAGGATGATCTGACGCTGTGACGGTTTCCCCGAGACGGTTGGGTGGAGTTGGTAAGGCTCCAGATGACCCATCAGGCTAAAGACTCGTGGGAGGCCCAGGAGAGGCAAATGAATGGGAACATTGCTTGGGGGACTTTTCGGAAGTTGTTAGAGGCCAAGTTCCTTTTGGAGGTAGCGAAGGACGAGTTGAGGTAGAGATTCGAGCACATGACTCAATGTACAAGGACAGTGGATGAGTACGACACAGAGTTCTCGCTGCGGGGCAAGTATGCACCAGAGATCGTAGCGACGGATGCCACTAGAGCCAAGCAGTTTTGCATGGGGCTAGATGCAGAGTTTTGGACGACCATGTCTACTCAGGAGCTGCTGACTCATGAGGCCGTGCTGCAGGCAGCTAGACAGTATGAGACTCACTTACGGAGTCTGTGGAGATTACCAGTCAGTGATAGACGACCAATCACTCAGCAAAGGATCGTACCTGGGTCATTTCAGCTGGTGACATTCAAGCGACTGAGGGCTCCACCGTTGCCACAGAAGAGGCCTTCATGCTTCAGACGCGGAAGCCGGTGCATGTGCAGGAAGACTGTCGAGTTTCGAGCACCAGGTGCTACACATGTGGAGAGCCCGATCACAACAACAGATTTTGCCCTTAGTTGGGTCATGCTCTAGTACCACCAGCATCAACAGCAGTTCAGCCCATTCAGAAGAGACCTCTTCCGCCACCATTGCAGCAGGTTGCCCTTTCGGCACCACCAGGACCGAGACCGGCTACGCTGAGAGGACCCCCACCACCTCCTCAGCAGTGTCGAGGGTACTAGGGGTAGTTCCTCCGCCAAGGTGGCAGTAGTTCACTATGACCCCATTAGGGACTCCGGAGGGTGCTAGTCAGGTGATCACAGTTATGATCCTAACCCCTCTGCATCATATTTGATTGTAGCTTTAGTTGTTTTGGCTAGCCAATATCTGTGTTTTATTGTTGTGATGCTTTAGGTATTGTTAGAATAGCCTCCTATCCTGCTTTGTCTCTATTTGATTCTCGGGCGTGACATTGTTTTCTGTCTAAGATATTTGTGACTCGGCACTCTATAGTGGTTGATTCTTTTGCTGCCAGTTGGAATGTTCACACTGGAAATGGGGTCATTTGTAGTGCTTCTGGGATAAGGAATTGTCCAGTTGAGATAGGGGGACGAGAGTTGTATGTAGACTTTTTAGTGATTGAGTTACCTGACTATGAGACAGTGTTTGGGATGGATTGGTTAGGGATGTTCTATGTTACTATAGACTGTAGGCTAAGGAGGGTATTTTTCGGATCCCTGACCATCCAGAGTTTGAGTTTCAGAATGGTAGTAGTGAGCTTGAGCCCTTGAAGTTCCGAGCAACGGTCGTGGAGTATTTGGACATGGAGGCAAAGTCGATGTTACCAAGGGTTGTCGAAGAATTCCCTGACATCTTTTCAGATGATATCTTTGGATTACCCCCAGATAGGTCCCTGGAGTTTACTATTGATCTGATTCTAGGCGCCCAACCGATAGCGAAGGCTCCATACTGTATGGGCCCACTAGAGGTAGCCGAGCTTCACAATCAGTTGACTGATTTATCAGATAGAGGATTGATTCAACCAAGTGTGCCACCATGGGGAGCTCCAGTGTTGCTCGTGAACAAGAAGGATGGATCTCGGAGGATGTGCATCGATTATCGGGAATTGAATAAGGTGACAGTGAAGGATAAGTACCCTCTTCCCCGAATCGATGATGTCTTCGATCAGCTTGGTGGATCCTGGGTGTATTCAAAGCTGGATTTGTGAAGTGGGTATCACCAAGTGAAGGTGTAGGAATCTAATATTTCGAAGCTGCATCTCGGACTCAATATGGTCAATACGAGTTTTTGGTGATGCCTTTTGGAGTGACAAATACCCCAGCTACTTTTATGAGTCTGATTAATCAGATCTTCTTTGAGTATTTGGATAAATTTGTGGTGGTATTCGTTGATGACATCCTGCTCTACTCAAAGAATGAGGATGAGCATGCTGAGCATCTGCAGATAGTTTTGAATACTCTCAGGCATCACCGACTATATGCCAAGTTCTGCAAGTGCCAATTTTGGTTGACAAAGGTTGCGTTTCTTGGGCATATAGTCTCTGAAGATGGAGTGTCTGGTGACCTTGATAAGGTTACTGCAGTGGAAAGCTGGCTTATTCCTAGGACAATCACAGAGATTCGAAGCTTTTTGGGGTTGGCTAGATATTATCGAAAGTTCATCAAGGACTTCTCGAAGATTGCCTCGCCTCTGACTCATCTGACAAAGAAGGATGGTGCGTATGTCTGGTCGAAAGATTGCCAGCATGAATTTGATGAGCTGAAGCATCGGTTAACCACTGCTCCTATCTTAACTATCCCTGACCGTTCAGGTGGTTTTGAAGTTTTCTGTGATGCATCTAGGAGAGGGCTAGGCTGCGTACTTCATCAGCTTGGGCGAGTCATAGCATATGCTTCCAGATTGTTGGTGGAACATGAGCTGAACTGTCCTACTCACGACCTGGAATTACCAGTGGTGATTTTAGCCTTGAAGTTGTGGAGACATTTTCTGCTAGGTGAGCATCTGAAGATATACACCGGCCATAAGAGTCTGAAGTATGTGTTCACTCAGAAGGAGCTTAATATGAGGCAGTGTCGATGGTTGGAATTAATGGCCAAATACGACGTTGATCTGCAATACCATCCCAGGAAGGTGAACGTTGTGCCAAATGCCCTTAGCCGATTACCTGCTGTGATGAGGGTAACTTCTCAGCCATAACTTCAATGGGCAATCCGACAAATGTGAATAGAAGTTGTAATCCATGGAGAGAAGACTGTTATGATGAGACTGCAGATTCAGTCTGATTTGATGAACATGATCAAGGGGGCCCAGTCAGGGGATGCTAAGTTGAAGAGGATTCGAGAGCAGGTAGAGGCTGGACTTCGAACCGATTTCTGTGTTCATGAAGATGGATTGTTTAGGTTTGGGAGCAGAGTTTGTGTGCCGAGTGGCGATATTCAGGAAGAATTATTGAAGGAGGCACATAGTTCCTCATATTCTATCCATCCTTGTGGAACCAAGATGTACCGTTATCTGAAGAAATATTATTGGTGGCCTAGAATGAAGAAGAGTGTAGCCAAGAGTGTGGTGTCCCGCTTGGGTTGCCAGCAGGTGAAGGCTGAACACCAGAGAACTACGGGATTATTGCAGCCTCTCCCCATTCCAGAATGGAAGTGGGAACATGTGACCATGGACTTTGCGACCGGTTTACCTTGGACGCCCAGGGGTATGATGTAATTTGGGTCATTATAGATCGATTGACCAAGTCAACACATTTTATTCCATTCCGAGTTAGATAGTCCACAGAAATTCTGGCTAAGAGGTACATGGAGGAGATTGTAAGACTGCATGGATTCCCTGTAAGTATAGTATCTGACAGGGAGAGCAGATTCACCTCTTATTTCTGGTAGAGTTTACAGGCTCGTCTGGGGATGCGTCTGAACTTCAATACTGCGTATCATCCTCAGACTGACGGATAGTCTGAAAGGACCATTCAGATTCTTGAAGATATGTTGCAGGCATGTATGCTTGATTTCAAGGGTTCGTGTGAGGACCATCTGCATCTGGTTGAGTTTGCATACAATAATAGTTACCAGGCAAGTAATGGTATGGCTCCCATCGCAGCTCTATATGGAAGGCAATGTTGGTCTCCTTTAAGTTGGGATGATGTTAGAGACAGAGAGTTTTTAGGACCAGACTTGGTGGTGGCAACAACAGATGTGGTGCGAATAGTCAGGGAGAATCTGTGCATCGCACAGGACCGATATAAGCACTGGGCTGATACAAAGCGACGACCCCTGGAATTCCTGCCAGGGGATTATGTGTTCCTAAAGATCTCACTGATTCGTGGAACTATCCGATTTGGGAAGCATGGGAAGCTGAGTCCTAGATACATTGGTCCGTTCGAGATCTTCGCCAAGGTCGGTGAAGTTGCATATCAGCTAGTATTGCCACCGTCACTTGAAGGTGTGCATAATGTTTTTCATGTAACACAGCTTAGAGGATATGTGGGAGATCCCAGTCATGTCGTAGATCTCTCAGAGATAGAAGTACGGCTGGACCTCACCTATGAGCAGCAGCTAGTGGCTATTTTGGACCGAAGACAGAAAATGTTGAAGAAGAAGACCATTGACTTGGTGCGAGTCATATGGCAACAAAAGTCTCCGGGTGAGTCAACTTGGGAGCGAGAAGACGAGATGCATGAGAAGTACCCAAACCTGTTTCAGCAATAACTGTTGTATCTTATATTTTCTGCAGTTGTTGGTTGGTGTATGTAAATGTCTGCTCTCCTAATTCTGTTAAATTCCCAGGACTGAATTTGATTTCAGGAGGATAGGGTGTAATAACCCTCATGTGTAAATACTAAGTAGACATTAAATTAGCCCTAGTCTCTTTATATATATGCATGGCAGTCCACTGGAATGGAGAGATTTGTGTTCATGCCCTCTCAACTTTGCATTTATACCCAAAAATTGGGTATATTTCCATAATTGGCAAGAAATGAGGTGAAACATCTACAAGTGTTAATGCACATATTTTTCTTCAATTAAGTGAAATTCATGCATTTGCCCCAAGTTTGGCAATGTTTGCATTAATGTCCAACTAGTTTTACATTTATACCCAAATGAGGGTATCCTTGCAAAATTGGGCTTAAGGTAAACTTTAGAAAATCAAGGGACTTTTGTGCAAAAAGGGAAGTGAGAGGACTTGCCATATTTGGCAATGGCAAACTTGTAAATTGTTGGAGAAGAGGTGGAAGGTAGCCACCTTCCTTTTTTGGAAAATGGCAAACTTGTAAATATTAAATTCATGAATCTTCTACTATCTTCTTCCAAATTCTTTTCTTTTCTAAATTCTTCTAAAAATATCTCTCTCCCTCTCTTTCCCATGCTTGGCCGAAATTTTAGAGCAAAAGAAAAAAGAGAGAGAGAGAAAGGAAAAGAGAAAAGAGAGAGGAAGAAAAAGAGAGAAATGAAAAGAGAAAAGAGAGAGGAAGAAAAAGAAGAGAAGGAGGAGGAAGGAGGAGGCCAAGGCTAGGAGGAGACTTCCATTCAAGCCCCTAGACCTCTCTTAAAGCTTTAAGTAGGTAGGATCTCTTACAACTCTTTCTTTAGTTGTAGATGTTGGAATAATTGCAAGATTGTTTAAGTTTTTCCTCTTGAAAATTTGAAGGAGTGTTGTAGACTTAGGATGTATGTTGCATGCTTGATTAATTATGTTGATGATGGAATTATGTCCAAGTTCATGTTCTTCTCATGGATCTCAAGTAAAATTTATGTTTTTAGTTGATAGTATTGAGAAAGATGGTAGATTTGAATGAAATTTGTCATTTTTAGTGAAGATCTTTCAAGAACTATACTAATCGTGGAAGTGCAGGTTACACTATATATGTGGTTACCAAGAATCCATTTTTATGGTGTTTCTCTTTTGTGTATTTAATAAAAATACCTTCTTTAATAACAAGATTTCATTTTGCTAAAAGATTACATTTTTATGGAAAGTTAGTTAAGATAGGTATTCACATGAAATCCTACACTAAACTCCCATGGTTTGCATTCTAGTTTTCATTTTGCAAGAATCCCATCTCTCATCCCCATAAAAGTCTAATTTTGATTAACATGCCTTCACAAATATTTCTCATTTTTCGATAAAAAGACCATTTTCCAAAAAGGATTTTTAACAATTTTAAATTTATCCAACAAAGTTTCATTTCCTCTAAGAACTCCACATAAATGTGTTTAATAAGAAAACCTACAAGTTGCATCATGTTTTTTGCCAAAAATTTAAGCGTTAGTGTTAATCCCCCCTTTTTAGTCAAAAAATTCACCTTTTAAGAAGGCACTCTCCTCATTATCAAATCATAATGTAATTTTTTTAATAAGTTTAAGAATTCCATTTTGGTGGTATGGAAATCCTTGCTAAATAAGCTTCTTATTACATATGGCATGTTGTAGTTAAAGTTGCTCAATGTTGCTAATTTAAATGCATTAGTTACTTAAAATGGTTGCATGTTGGAAATGCTATCTTATGTTGAAAGCTTTGAAATGGACATTGCATATAAAACATGCAAGTTTATGTTTATGGATGTTCGCGTGAAAAAAATGCAGTGCCATCATTTTGCATGTTTATTACATTAGAATTAAAGGCTAGTTAAAAGAAAACCTAGGGTTGCCTCCTTCCACTATTAAGTGGGTGAGCACCCTAAGGAGGGATGGGGGAAACCAAAGTAATGGGTAGATATGCGGGGATGGACAGCTGAGGTTGTACGTCACTCCTGACGTAGCCCATGAGGCGGGGAGTGGGTGGAGCATGGTTGTTTTGAGTTGTGTTGGTGAACGGCTTCTTTCGTAAGAGCTTGTCTCGGAAAGTCGTAACATTACACCCACCTTACTGGGTGAGGTCCAGTCCCCGATGTCTGACCCGTTACTTAGGTTTCAAATTCATAAATGAAAACCTAATTTATAACGATTAAAAATTAGTAACCCTTGAATGTGATGCCTTTTTCTATGCACTATGATTATAACAGTAGAGTTGTGGAGTTCCCCTGGGTGGAGCATGATTATAGCACTAAAATTAGTAACGTGCCCCCCTTACCCCTCAAGTATAGGTATAGGTCTTCAGGCACCAGGACTGAGGACGGAGACCCCGAATGGCAGCTCGCCTCAACAGGGTCTGTAGAGACTGTAGTTAGTGTGGGTCTTTGTAGTGTAGTTCTGGGGTGGGGTGAGATGAGAGTAGTGTTTTGTACCCCCTATGCCCCGTGTACCCTATAGGTTTGAGTTGTAATTTTGTGGGGACTCTAGCTGCTTCTAGTTCGTGCAGTGGACTTTTACAGTACTAGTTGTGTAGCGGTAGTACTCTATGATGTTGGGATATTCTGACTGTCGTGCTTTACTTTACTGCCTGTGTTTTTGTACCTTGTACTTTCCCTGCTGTGTTGGAGCTGTACTGTTATGCTTTTTTTCAGTTCGTACTTTTACTGCCTGTGTTTTCTCAGCGTTTGCAGTGGCCTGCGAGATGTTGGTGTACACATTAGCGCTTGGTATATAATACCGTGGCTTGTTGCATCGACCCTCCCTATATGGGGTAGTGGGGCGTGACAGCACAGTAGATCATGAATACCAGGGCAGACATGCATAGGAGAGATATACATTTTGATGTCGGCGATAAGGTGTATTTGAATTTGAGGCAGTACAGACAGAAAATAGTGGCATGACGGAGAAACGAGAGGCTTGCAGCCCCTTACTATGGACCTTTTAAGGTGACGGCTAAGATTGGGAAGGTGGCCTTTCGTCTACAATTACCTGCTACATCCTCTATTCACATGGTGTTCCATGTGTCCCAGTTGCGACGAGCTATTGGAGACCACACCATGTCCACTACTCTTTCACCCACCTTGACCGAGAATATGGAGGTATTACTGGAGCCACATGAGGTCAAGGGAGTTCGTCAGAGTTCAGCTGAGGTGCATGAGGTGCTGATCTGGTGGCACGGACTACCAGATTATGATGCTACTTGGGAACCTCGAGAGGTGATCCGACAGCAGTTTCCTGATTTCTACCTTGAGGACAGGGTGGTTCTTTTAGGGGGAGTACTGATACGACTATCACCTACCAGCAGAGGAGGCGCGTGGGAGCTTCGGGGGCAAATCTGTTATTTCTGGGGGTTTTATGCAATTTTGGATGTTAGAGTGGTGTTTTTGTAAAATCTGCAAATCTGTAGATTTGGGGGTTTATTAGGTGTAGCCGGCCCTAGTTTTCTTTTCATGCTTATTTTGTGAATGAAAACCCTAGACTAAGGTGTCTACTTTGGAGGATTAGGCTTTCCCCTCGAATAGAAAGCTAGGAGATCTCCCCATCTCGAATAGGGGCTTATCTTGTTTTGGTTCAAATCTGAAATCTATAAAAATATTCCATTTTCCTCTTATTTTATCATCTCAACCCCCTATTTCCCCATAAACAAAACCTAGGATCTATCAAGCTACTTTATGGAAACCAACTTCTCATTACATGAGATGTAGTCTAAACTTAACCTAAACCGTCGCGTCGTGCCATACACCGAGTGCCGGCATAAGTTAGGATAGACACGAAAACAAGGGTCCGACTAGACTAGTCAATGTGATTTGGATGAGCACACTCATGATCATAAGTGGATAGGGGTAAAAACCAATAAGGGAATCATATATGATATGATTGATGAAGAGTCATCTACCAATCGCCGAGTCAAGCAATTTGTTGAGCACACTCAAGGTTGTGAGGCTCAGGGTGGTTGGATTCATTTCCCACTAAATTTAATTAATTTAAATAGTTCATTATTATGGCTAAAAATGATCGCCAAAATAGTGGGAGGATATAGTTAGATAAAAGACATTCTATCTATATTTAAAATTGAACATATGCTAAACTAAGGTAGTTCTATGTTTACCAATGGAATCCAAAACATAATATCCTAAGAGAATAAGTTAACTGGTCAAATTGGTTGGTTAAAGGAATATCAGCTCAAATTCTAATGATAGACTAAACTAAGTTCTCACTAACAATAAAAATGTCCTTCTTAGCACATACTTAAGGACAATGATTTCCTTGAGCTCTGGGTCCAACAAAAAAATGCACGCTACCTGTCACACGCCTCTGTGAGGGGCAGCTTGAACATACTGATGTTCAAAGCATGTTTCTCCATACAATTTGTTGAGTCAACTCAAGGTTGTTTGGAAAATGGTTTCGATCCGCAAAGTTCAAAACTTCGATCAAATTGTTTGAATAGAAGATGAGTGCATGAGCAGTACAAGACTATATATCCCAACTGGATCTTGAGATGAGCAACTTATTGAGCACACTCAAGGTTGAAAACCTCAATCGTTTGGATACATGAGATGTTTGCACGGCTATTATTTGTGTTGAGACACGTAATATCTAAATGAGATTTAGAAAGGAAGAAGGTATTCAGGAAGTCAATTGAGAAAGAAAGTTTTATCTATCGTTAGTAAAGGCAAAAGTAGAAGGAACTGAAAATGTGACATATTTGATGTCACAGTTTCAGGATAATCATTATACAAAAGGAATATATTGTCATATGTGTTGAAAAAGGAGCAATTGTTGTTTCTTGGACCATAAGGGACATCTAACACTTTTTGGGCGAATGTCTTCATCTTGCTTTCGAAGCAATGAGTAATATGTATAACGATATTGTATTAGATGATAATACATAAATGCGCAAGTTATGGAAAACTTATCTATAGCAAAATAGACTAGGTTGTACTGAAGAGAACAGACTTGACAAGTCACATAAAGAGAGTGCTTTTGACCTCTCGTATTATGAGTTGAAAGCCACTGGTAAGTCGTGTCTCAAAGATATGATAGCCAAACTCCTTCTGTAAGATAGTGGGAGAACGAGTTGGAGAACTCATGGTCTCTTACATAAGGATGTACCCAGACCCAAGTCTAAATTAGCCTAAATGTGACATTCTTATTTTATTACGACACGTGTTCTTGATGAAACAAAAGTCTGATAAAATAGAGAACACAATGATATGATTATTTGTGCAGATCAAAGAGAAGAATACTTAGCTATGTAATTCTTGCGTAATTAAAAGAAAATGTGATTTTCTCTCAAGTCAAGTTTATTAACACATTGGTGTATTGGAAAGTATGAATCGCACTCTTTTAGACATGATGTGATACATGAAAAGTGACTTTGAGTTACAATCCTCCTTCTGGGTTAATCCCAGATAATAGTGGCTAGGTTCTTGATAAGGTTCTGTGAGGACCTTACCAATATGATATTCTTTAAATTAATCGTTAAGAATTCACAGGATTACTCGAGCCTCGTGAGACAGAAAGTCGAGTAATACATCATAGTTGATGATGGCCTAGACGACTTCCAAGATGCCATTCCGAGTAGTGACTCTTAAGAAATGGGTTGATGCAATCCGAAAAAGGTCCTTGCACGTAAACAATGTAAAGACTTTGGTTGATGTGCCTAAGGAAAGTGTTTCCTTTGGCTGCAAGTGAATCTTCGAGATAGAAGATTAGTACAGATGGAAAAGAGTGAAGTACAAGTTATGCTGGTTGAGAATAGTTATCATCAGAACTCCTATAAAGGATTGTGGGGAAACTTTCTTGCCAACAGCTGTGTACAGATCTATTCAGATCAAACTCGATGTTAATGCTCATAATGACTATGAAAACTAGAGTATGCATATAAAATATGTTTTCTAAATATGATTTAGAAGAACAAAATTATATGAATCATCCAGAGAATTTTCAAGGTCAGTGGGAGCGAATAAAAGCATTCGAGGCATCAATGAGCTGGAGCATATGTTTTGACAAAGTGGTCAAAGAGTTTGACACTTCATCAGAAATGATTATGAACCGTGCAGTTGACCAATAGCTATTTTGGATTATTCTCGTAAGGTATGATGAGCTGGATAAGATCCAGACATATTAAATATTATGGATTCCAAGACACCAAGGAAATTACTTGGATGAGATTCAAATGTGTGGCCTAACATGAACATATAAACTCCTTAAGTCTATAACTAAAGATGGTTTAGCAGATTCACTCACGAAGGCTTTACCACATAAAGTCTAGGGAGACTTATGTGTAAATGCGGTATAAGATATCGGGATAAATGGGCCTGAGTGCAAGTGAAAGATATTAGGAGATAGGTATTCCCTCGAACTCGAGGCAATTTATCTCTATGTAAGTGTACAAACATCGTGTTCAAACTTACAGTAAGTTGCTTGGTAAGAATTTATCTAAGTTAATAATAATGTAGTCAAAATTAGAACTTAGGTAAAGTCCTAAGACTTAATGCCAGGTTAAACAAGTGTCGAAATGAGGATCTTGCTCATGGAGAATTGTTTGATCGTTAATAGCATAAATCTAAAATCGTTCGTGGTCATAGATGTTTCGAGAAAAATATATCAAAACATCGAATAGACCATTGTGTCATTGTCTTCACCATTGAGTGGTGACGATGATCTCATGGTCGTTTGACTTGGCAAAGTCGGAGACGAGACACAAGTGCTCATTAGAGAACGAGTTCAATGAACAACCCAACGGGAATTATCACAAGGTTAAACATAACAAATCTGTTAGTGATAACTCTCAATGATGATAGGCTAGTTGGTCCTTAGACTTGTGGTCATTGTATGAACCTGCACGTGAACAGTGTCACTTAGATATCTAACCTAGCTTCGAGGCAAGGTCTGTCGAAAGGTCTTTGGTTGGGTGACACTTGAAGCACGCGAGGAGAGTAATGACCAAGAAAGGATTCGTCCCTCCCGTTATGGGGAGTTAGTGTCGCATGTATTGGTTCGATCTTTATGAAAAACTTTGGCCAAAGTATGTTGGAAGAAGTCCAACATTATTTGAATATAGACCAATGGAGACTAACTAATTTCAAGCTATTGGGGTTGACAGTTTGACCGTACCCTAGGCTTGACTAGGCGATATAGTTTTGACGAATGGACTAAAACTGTGGTATTCATCACGGACACAGTCAGGGTAGTCTCGATAATACTCATGTCAATGAGTTAACCACATAAGTATGATATCAAAACATGGATGGCACATGTTGCTCGTGATCACTGCCGTCTGGGGTTTCGAGCCCCACCTGTAGTAGGGTCAGGCTATAGGGTCACACACAGAGTGAGACCTTTGTCAAGTAATAAGTAGAAATTAGGGCAAAAATTCATTTGATTCAAGAGACAGAAAACTACAAAGAGTTTGTTGTTAGCTTCTAGACTCGGGATAAATGATCCTGAGTTCAAGTGGGAGATGTTGAGGGATGTATACCCTCAGTTTATTTGTATTTGATGCAAACAGATTTTAATATCAGATGTGGCAATTTTGCATATGATGAAAAAGGGAATTAAATATAGCCTAAAATTTTTACGAGTATATTTAATATATTAAACACAATGAAAAAGTTACGTGGATGACGGGATCGTCCCGGTCTAAATCCAGGTTCAAGCGGCATCCAAAACAAACTTCAAACGAGGAAGTTAGAGCCAAAAACGTCAAAAAATGGCAAATAAAAGGTGTTCAGCCCAAATGAGTTGGGCTGGGGACCCAGGCCTGCTTTGGGCCTGGGCGCCCAGCATAGGGGCGGGGACTGCCTGCCCAATGCTAGGCCGGTCGGGCCCGCCTGTAAGGGCATGCGCCTGACCGCCAAGCTGGCGGGTCAGGCCCGCCCCAATGGTCTGGGGGCCGCCCGTGCATGCAGGAGGGAGCCCACCCCAGAGGCGGGGCCTGCCTGCCCATTGCTGGGCGGGTCAGGCCCACCCGCAAGGGCGGGTGCCTGACCCGCCCCGCGGGCGGGTCAAGCCCGCCCCGCCAGCTGGGGCCCGCCTGTGCAAGTGGGCGAGTGCCCAGCCCGAAGGGGCTACACCCACAAGACCTGGCGGGCCCCGCTGTGGGGACCACAGGCTGCAAACCCTAGGGATGATTTTTGGCGACTGAGTTTTTGCGAAAAACATGATTTTTTTGGCAACTTTGGAGCTGCGTTTGAGGGGTCAAACGAACTCGGAATGGAGTGCCATTTTTTTCCTACGCGTTCACCGTTCAACCCTCTTCGCAATGATGTGTGACGTCCTTCTTGGAGCTCAACGGTGAGAGAGTAAAAATTCACTAAAGATTGGCTTTTGTGAAAGGCCAACTTTAATTGATTTTTTCTCTCAAATTTTTAGTCCCACATCGGATATGAAGAAAGGGGAGGAGTTAGTCGCATATATAAATAGGAGCCAACCCCCTTCTTTTTTAATTCGTCCCAAGCACCAGATCTGAGTGGCTCCATTAAACATGAGCAAGACCAAATCTGAGCTTAAAGAAAATATTTTCTCTTTCTCCTTATATTCTTCCTTGCTCCTGATCGGGCTCTGGCAAAGCTACGAAGGAGCTCGGATCGGATCCAAAGTCTTGACGAAGGATCCACTCAAGGTGAAACTTTCTTTGGTGCATGGTTGGCTCGATGACATGGTGTTGCTCGTCTCGTGATGTGGTTCAGTTCGGGACGTAGTTCGGCTCGGGAGAAGTGGGGCGGGGCATCGCTTCAAATATAAATAAATGTTGCTGAAAACGACGCTTCGTATTCTGCGAAAACGAAGTGAAAGGTATGTAGTTTAATTAAACATGCATTTATAATTGCAAATAGGTTGATAGATCTATCCTTAGGGGTTTGGTCGGACCCAACCACGGGATAGTAGAGATTCTGGCTAGGGTTGTTTCTTTAGGGCTTGATTTAGAAAATATTTTTAGATCTATTTTTCGCTGCTTTTATGGTTTTGTCGTCCAATCGACTTGGGCCAGACGTCAATTTTTAAGCCCTAAGGACCCACAAACCCTTCAGTAATGTTGTTCTCACTGAGTGTAGAGATATCGACTCAGCAATGGTAGGGCTGACAACTCTTCTACTGAGGTAGAGGTCCGTCTGCAGATCAGGCGAGACCCCGATTACTAGAACCTAGGGCCGTTGATCATCAACAATGAGAGTGAAGGTCATTTAACCCTCTGATTGGGTCGAACCTCATACAGTTAGTGTTAAGAGCTTCGGTTCGATCCTCCTGTTGAGTCGATCCTTGGCTACCTGCACTATAAAGGAACATCCGTTATGCACTATAAATGAAAAATGGGTTAAGAGCTTGGAGATGTCGAGATCGACCCCACAGAGGTTCACCTCGAATCAGACAACGCAAGCATTTTGAGGAAGAAATATTAAGTGGAAGACAAAGTTATAAGTGTTAGTTCTCTCGTACCTTGGGAGTCTAACCCATATTTCGTTGTTGTCCCTTCTATTTATAGTTGAGGACGTCTGTCGATAATGCATAACAGATTCTCATTGATTAGGGCGAGATCTTCTCCGGGATTGCGGATAACGGCTGCACATTTACTCGGTCTCCATTTACCACCCCTTCAAAGTTAGCGGAGCTCCAACGGTTGCCTGAGCTGCTCTATCGATGGATATTAAATCATCCTGGCTAACGGGTTTCGGGTCACTGGGTCAAGGCTCGAGTCTTCTGAATGGGCCGTATTGGTTCGTCCCCGCTTCGTGGGCCGTATGCAGGCATCAACAATAAGGCATTAGAAATCACACTAGTAAATGCAAATGTATATTAAGCATGTGAATTTAACATACTCATTAAAATTAAAATCAACCCAAATAGAGAATCTATTCGGTTGTATAGCAATAGCCTCTGAATTTGATATAAAATTGTGCCCTAATACATACAATACATATGATCCAATTTTTTGATAGAAGTTCTTCACAAATTATAATTTATTACCACATTTAAAACACTAAAATTTTGTATCGTCTTCCTCATTATAAATGAAAATTCCGGGTTTAAATCTAAACCCTAGACATTGTCTTGAGAGTTCGAATCAAACAACTTATTGCTGAGAATTGTCTCGCGTAGATTTTTGAACTCTGGGGATGACTTGAAGTTTTTTAGTACTATTTGTGGATCTTGTTGTCGATGGATCAGCCAACTTGAGGAATTCGCCGGAACTGCTCGCTGTGCTTAGGATTTTTTCCTCAAACTGCTGTTAGGTTGGGCGTGTTCTGCGAAGATATAGCAGCCAATCTGGCCGCACTTCCCAAGTGCGGCCAGTATAGAGGCCCGTGACTTAAGTCATAGGCAACTTGAAGTGGACCCATTTGACTCGACCATAATGGCCGCACTTGTAGAGTGCGGCAAAAAATTCCGCACTTGGCAATTATGGCATTATCCAAACTAGCCCAATCAGCGCCCAGGCAGGCGCCTGGCCGTCGACGTGGCCAAAAATGGTCGCTTTATATAAATATTTTTTGGGATCGAATTTTAAAATTTTTTAATTTTTGTATTAAAAGTAAAAATTACCCTTCTAGTATCTATTATATAAATAATGAAGGGGACAAAGGTGGGCCCCTCCACCTCACCCAAAAACTCACCCCCAATCCACTTATTTACATGTTTGCCATCCCCTTAAAAAAACTCACTCAACCTCACTTATTTACATGTCTGCCATTCATCCCAAAAAACACCCACTTATTTACATGTTTGCCACCCCAAGATTTTTTGCATTTTAACCTCCGGACTTTGCAATTTTTGCCCTGCGACAATACCGACACGTACGCACACATTTCTCACTCCGTATCGGTTGCGCGCGTGCACCGCATCCTCTTCGTAGGGGTGTTTTTGTTGCGTGCACTATGTGCATTGGTTATTTCTAGTACTGATACATACAATGGATGTTTTTCATGTCCAGCTCTCCCAAATACGGAGATACATAGCTGATTCAAACTCTGGGCTTCGAGCCCTTATCTAAATACTACTAGGCATTATTGTGATTAAATTTAACCAAGTATGCAGGCCATTACAACAACACTGGAATAGTAAAATAAAGTGCTCCAATAGAATTTAAAATCCAAACTACTGAATGAAAAGAAATACAGAACTGAACATACATTACATTAAACAAAGTACTTTATACATACATGTCTGTACAAGGGGATACAAAAGTGGGGGTACAACAAAAAGAGAACCCCAACCCAAAAAGTACAAAAAGTTATCCACACTCAGTATAAAGTACCCACAAATTGATATGGCCATATTTTCTATGTTTTTATCATTCATTTCCATAGCATTTCAATCACCCAACGTTCACATTTTTATATTCTATCGCACTTTTCATGATATATTTGAATCTTGCAATGTTTTGTGGATTTTCAAGAACTTCGATGTGATTTGGAGCGATAACGGGTGATGGACATGGATGTTTTTAACGGTCGGTTTTCGATCGTACTTTCTTCGTGCACGTGCTTTTGATCGTGCACGTATTTATCTTAGACTTGTTTGATTTTGAACACTTTTGTGTGATATGTCGTTGTGATCGTCTCTGAGAGTATTAAATTGTGGCACTATTTTGGAACGACATTTCTCGGGTCGTTCTTCCACGATTTGATCATATTTGAAGTGACGTCACGATTTTCAGTTTTGACGTGTGGCGCTTCTATTATTAGTTTCGTCCCTCGACGTCGAAATTTAGATCCGTCTTCTTAGTTCTCTTTCTTTCGTCGTCCCGAGCACCCCATATTTATTTTACAATTTTTATATTTCATTTGACCTATTTTCTATTTTTGACTAAGTTTATAATATTTTTAAATCCTAATTTTATAAGTATTTTAATTCTAATAAAATTCCAATTTCTTTATAACTCCCCAAAATAATTTTTGGCCCAAGCCCAAGCCCTAGCCGCATCTCCATGCGTGAGAGAGGGTGAGGGAGAGTTATTTTAGTTATTTTAGTTATTTTAATTATTTTAAATAATTTCCTAAATCCTAGACCTAGCCCCAACCCCCATTTCCTATTTAAATAAGTCTAGGTTGAGTTATTTTCGCATAACTCAAAACCCTAGCCGTCAAAAACACCCCCCAAAGCTTCGCAACCCCCTACAGCCGCAGCCGCCCGCACGACCGACGGATTGCCCTGCATTCCCTCGGTCTGACCGAGGCTCTCGCCCGCATCCGCCCCGCTCCGCAACGTTGCAAGCTGCAACGTTGCAGCCTGCAACCGCCCCCGTTACGACCGGCCCGTTCCTCCGCATCCGCCCGCTACGACCGAGAGCCCCACCCGCTGCAGCTTCCGCTTCGCAAGCACCCGCACCCACAGTGCCTGACCGAGAGCCCCGCTCGGTCTGACCGATCCGCTCCCCCGCTCCGCACCAAGCCCCGCCTCCGCAGCGTCCGACTGAGAGCTCCGCAGTGTCTGACCGACAGCACCCCTCGCATCGGCCCGCTGCGACCGAGAGCCCACATCCCCGATCGACCGACCGCTGTGTTCTCTCGGTCTGACCGAGAAAAATCCTCGCAGCGGCTCGGTCTGACCAAGTGACATTCATCGCAACCCCGCATCCGTCGCATCCCTTGCCACCGTGGGCCCCCAAGTTCTCCAGAAGTGTTGTGGGTCCCCCATTGACCCCTAGCATTGCTGTGGGCCCTACTTTGGTGATCTTCTTCGTGTATTTATCGACTACGACGTTACGACATGTCGTAGCCCTTCGTCGCAAGATCTAGCTTTGGAATCTTGTTCGCGATTAAGATTTGACGACGAGGAGTTTTTCGCCACTACGTTCATTCTATTCCAGACTCCGGAAAAGGTTGGTTCCCCGAACTCGTAGCAACCCCCACCGTAGCTATAATCAGACCCTAAACTAAAAGTCGACAACTTTAATTAAATTTCCTTTTCACTCTTTTAAAACGTTGTGCAAACATAGAAAAATCGACGAATGGACTTTTTGACTGTGCACATAGGATAGAATCGTCGAATAGGGCTGAACATCAAAAATGTGATTTTTGACGAATAGGATAGTCCGGATAACCTAGACACGAACCCTAATAGGAATTGTTGAAAACGAGACCTGACACCGTCGACGTGAAACTATTTCAGACGGACTTTCGCTAACGAGACGCTTGGACGAGACGCTCCGGGAGGACGACACACTCGCCACCGCAGGCAAGTGTATCCACTTGTACTTTTAGCCATGCTTAGGCCCTAGTTTGTTAGAACTGTTAACTGTGAACAAAGAGAACCAGACGTAAAATGATAGCGTCCGGGACGTCCCTTGACAGCTCAGACTTGACGACGAAGTCTGAGCCCAACAACAACAACTTTTGACATCGTTGGACTATCTTGTGTGTGCGTGCGTGTGGATACCCTAAAATAACCTTTCCTGTCTTGTCACGTCCCGTCCCGTCTTGCACAGCCCAGATGGAAATAGGGCACTCTCTGAGTGATCCCTTGTCTTGATACACAGCCCAGAGGGCAATAGGGCACTCTCCGAGTGATCCCTTGTCGTGATACACAGCCCAGAAGGCAATAGGGCACTCGTCAAGCTAGAGCGAGTGATCCCTTGTCTTGTCATGTCTTGAATACTTGGGTTTGGGGTAGGGTTGAGCGTGCGCACTGTAAGAGGTTCTGATCCTCCTCAAACCGTAAGGCGTGAACCCTTTCGTGTCACACTTGTCTTGTCTTGTCCCGCCATGTCCCGATTTGTCTTGACACCTGTTAGGCTAGTCCCGTAATTTGGTAGCACACGCTACGACTACTACTTGTCACGTTTTACTTTCCTGCTGTGTTTACTTTCTTTTGTTCTTCTGTTATAACCTCAACATGCTAATCAACCAGTAAACCGTTGTTAAATAATTGATGCACTTGTAGTTTGGTCTGACCCTTTTTGTAGACCTTACCTGACGTACAGTTCCTTCTTTTGGTGCTGTACGTCAGGTGTTGAGCCAGAGTACGTCGACGAGGCGGACTTGTCAGCAGACGTGGAGCCAGAGGATACTGATCCAGAGTACAATCCAGGGGAGGACCAGAGTTAGAGGTCTCTCGTTGCTATTCCAGAGTCTTATGTTCCAGTTTAGATTGGGTGCGTAGCACCTTTTGTTTTCCTGCCTAGGTTGGATGCTTGCACCCGTAGTTTTCTTTTCTGCAGTTGTAGCCCTTCGGGCGTTTTAGACTCTCAGTACTTTGGATGATAAATTTTGGAATAAAATGATATGTTCTTTCCTTTCAGTACTTTTATTGTTTCCGTACTAACTTGCAGGGACATGTTCCTTCGTTTTGGAATACCACAGACGCTTATTGGGTCTAAACTCTCAGCTCCGGCTTAAGTGGGCCTTAGTCACACTTCACCTCTGTACGTTTGGGAAGCGGGGCGTGACAGGTTTTAGTGGTGGCCCATGCAGGTCCCACCTTTTCTGCAAATTCGAAACAATCAAAGTATTGAACTTCATTTTATTATCATCCAGAAACTGTACGAGTCTAATCTATGTCTTCTGTCAATAGGATGGCAGGACGACGTACTACCCGATCGGGGAGCTTAGGACATGGAGTTCCGGAAGACCAAGGCAGAGAGTTCCGTCAGTTTTTGGGCGTGATGAGAGAGATACTGGATGTGCAGCATTAGTTGGTTCAGCAGTCCCAGCGTGCTGCCCAGGCTCCCCCAGTTGCACCACCACCTCCTCCTGCCCCTCGAGCTGCCCCAAGAGTGAAGCAGTTCAATGAGCTTCAGCCGAGGACTTTTTCTGGGAAGGAAGGACCCCTAGCTGCCGCTGAGTGGATCCAGAGCACTGAGGAGAAATTGGTAGCAGCAAAGATCCCTGATTATACTCGAGTCGAGATAGCGAAGATGCAGCTGATGGAGAATGCCAGGAACTGGTGGCGCATTGAGGAGAGGCGTCTTGAGAAGCCAGTGGAGTGGAGGACCTTCAGATCGATGTTCAAGGATAAGTATTTCACCAAGTCTGCTAGGAGGGAGCTGTTGAGCAGGTTTATAGATCTGAAGCATGAGAATATGACTGTCGAGGAGTATGAAGCAGAGTTCGTGATGCTGAGTCGTTTTGCCCCGCATATGGTAAGGAAGGAGGAGAAGCGAGCTGATCTCTTTCGTCAGGGACTGCACTCGAAGATTCAGGCTTCTATGTCTTCGGTGGATTTCACGACTATGAGAGCTATGCTAGATGCCGCGAAGAATCATGATTTTATATCGCGTCTACCTGACCCTTCAGCTGATAGAGGGAAGCGTCCTATGGAGCAGTACCGGCCACCTGCTAGGCTGACGATGAGGCCAGTTCAGACGGTGCAATTCAAGAGGCCTGGAGCACCAGTGCAGAATCAGAACAAGCATCCGTGCCACTTCTGCGGCAAGCCAGGACATGTTCAGGTCAACTGTAGGAGGACGTTTAGACTGTGCTTAGTTTGTGGAGATGCCTCGCATGCTGCGAAGGATTGTCCGAGAGCCCGTAATGCTATAGTTGGAGCACCAGCCCCGCTGCAGATGAGAGCGCCTACCCTAGTCCAGAGAGGACCTGCTGTTCGTGGACCACCCTTGGTGCCACAGAGGCAGATGTTTCAGCGAGCAGCGCAACCCCAGAGGCCGGCTTATAACATGACAGTCGTTGAGACTGAGGAGCTGGATGGAGTTATTGCAGGTAACTCTTTAATCCTAGTCTTTCATTTCATAGTTTAGATCTTATGGTTAGTGTTGCTTGCTCGACTTGTTTGTTAGAGTAGCTTGGTTTGACCGTAGTTCTTTGATATCTTAGGCACCATTCTAGTGTCCTCTCACCCGGCCTTGGCCTTGTTCGACTCCGGTGCATCCATGTGCATCATATCCTGGAGATTTGTAACAAATCACTCCATTCCCACCCATACACTCCCTAAGTGTTGGGACATCACCACATGGAATGGAGTGGTGACAGTGAACTTGGGATGTCGATCGATTCCAATTGTGGTCAGTGGACACGAGCTTTTCGCGAATTTCATTATCCATGACCTGCCACATTTCGATGTCGTTCTTGGCATTGATTGGTTGGGAGATTTCGACATCTCGATCGATTGTCACAGCAAGAGGGTGGTATTCAAGATTCCAGGCCATCTGGAGTTCGAGTTCCGTAGCAGAGATGAGTCGCTTGGGCCCATCAGATATCGGGCCAAGCTGGAGGTGCCGATTATTGCAGCTATGCAGATGGGGATGGAGATCGAGCAACCAGCAGTCGTCAGAGACTTCGATGACATCTTCCCAGAGGATATCTCAGGTTTGCCACCCGACAGAGCTTTAGAGTTTGGTATCGATCTTATGCCGGGAGCGCAACCGATATCGAAGGCGTCGTACCGTATGGCTCCCGCTGAGCTCGAGGAGCTGCGGAAGCAATTAGATGAGTTGCTGCAGAAGGGTTTCATCCACCATAGTGTGTCATCGTGGGGTGCACCGGTTTTGCTTGTGAAGAAGAAGGATGTGTCCCGCAGGATGTGCGTGGACTATCAAGGGCTGAATGCTGTCACGGTGAAGAATAAGTATCTGCTTCCGCGCATCAACGATATCTTCGACCAGCTTGGAGGTTCGAGAGTTTTCTCGAAGTTAGACTTGAGGAGTGGATACCATCAGTTGTAGGTGAAGAAGGATGATGTTCCGAAGACAGCTTTCCGGACGAAGTACGGACATTATGAGTTCGTGGTTATGCTATTTGGCGTGACCAATGTGCCAGCTGTGTTCATGAATTTGATGAACTTGATTTTCTATGACTTCCTGGATAAGTTTGTCGTTATTTTCATTGACGACAATCAGATTTATTCGAAGTCTGAGGAGGAGCACAGCTGTCATCTGAGGACAGTGCTGGAGACGCTGAGGCGACACAAGCTATATGCCAAGTATAGTAAGTGCGAGTTCTGGCTGGACAGAGTCGCATTCCTGGGACACGTGGCGTCCGGTGATGGCATATCTGTAGATCCAGAGAAGATCAGAGCAGTTCGAGATTGACCGACTCCGCAGTCAGCGTCAGACATCAGGAGCTTCCTTGGTTTAGCAGGTTATTATCGGCGATTCATCAAGGATTTCTCGAAGATTGCAGAGCCGATAACGAAGCTGATGAGGAAGGATGTGGAGTTCCTTTGGTCAGAAGCTTATGAGGAGGCCTTCAGTATCCTGAAGATGAGATTGACCACAGCACCGGTGTTGGCAGTGTCGGATCGAAGCGGAGGCTTCGAAGTATATTGTGATGCATCAGGGAAGGGCCTAGGATGTGTCTTGCATCAGCATGGCCACGTGGTCACGTATGCTTCTCGTCAGTTGAGGACTCATGAGAAGAATTACCCGACGCACGATCTGGAGTTGGCAGCGGTGATTTTTGTACTGAAGATCTGGATGCACTTCTTGCTGAGAGAGAGCGTGAAGATTTCCACCGATCACAAGAGCTTGAAGTACATCTTTACGCAGAAGGAGCTCAACATGCGTCAGAGACGATGGTTAGAGCTTATGGCTGACTACGAGATAGACTTGCATTATCATCCGGGGAAGGTGAACGTAGTGCCAGATGCTTTGAGTAGACTTCCCACTGCTATGATGCATACTGCTGACTGGAGGATTCAGCAGGAGCTGAGAGAGATGGATTTGGGAGTCGTCCTACCTGGTGTGGTTCTTCCATTCATAAATTTACAGATTCAATCCACGATCGTGGATCGGATCAAGGCAGCACAGGCAGGAGATCCAAAACTACAGAGGATCAGGAGGCAGGTTGAAGGTAGACTACGGACGGAGTTCGTGATTCAAGAGGATGGTTCGATGCGGTACGGCAGCAGACTCTGCGTACCTGCAAGTGATGTTCAGGAGGAGTTGTTGAGCGAGGCTCATAGCTTGCCATATTCTATACATCCTGGAGGCACCAAGATGTATAAGGACCTCCATCTGAACTATTGGTGGATTGGCATGAAGAGGAGTGTGGCACGGAGCGTTGCCAAGTGTTTGATATGCCAACAGGTGCAGGCTGAGCACCATCGTTCTGCTGGGTTGCTGCTGATGGAAATTGAATTCCACCCCAAGTAATTTTGATGATGAGCACACCAAATGAAAGCTTAGTGTACTAACTACACTACACTTAAGTGTGTAGAATATGCGAAGCTTTACTCATACTCAAAGAAACACAAATCTACGATCAAAGACAAGGACAAACGTGGCTAAGTCAAATGATGAAGTTCAAAGATCAAACAGAACAATAAGCTCAAGTGAAGCTCACTTCTACTCCATCAAATTGATCAAGCTTCCGAAGACGTGTCCTAAGTCTATAGTGAGTGTGTCGTGTCTCTTTAGGGTATTTGTTAAAGCCAAATCATATAGACAAAACACATGCACACAAAAACAATTTGAAAAATGTTTTTGAAAATCTTTTAAATCTTTTCAAAATATTTTAGCGAGCTTTCTCTAGTCATCCTATAACTTCCGTAGTGAAACTCCACACACCCTGGAGTTAGATACCTGTCTGACTAGAAGTGTTGCAGAAAAAACTCCTCTGGGAGTCGACTACCAACATTAGGGAGCTGACTACCAGCTGGGATTCACGATTCCCTAAAACACTCTGGGAGTCGACTACCTACATGAGGGAGTCGACTACCAGCTGTAAAATTCTGACGTTTTGATTTGAATTTTGAAAATTTGTAGAGTGATTTTCTCTGTGATTTTGGGACAAAAGTCAAAGAAAATTTGAATTTCAAATCTCAGAATTTTCTCTATAAATAAGAGCTAATTTCATTTGAGAAAAATAACAACTATTGAAAATCAAATCTCTTGTGCAAACGCTATTTAATTCAAAGCTCTCATTCTCTCTAGACAATTCTATTTTTATTGTGCTCTTGCAAAATTCTGTTATTACTTTTTTAAAGATCTTACTCTCATTTTATTGGCTAAACGTTTTTCAAAATCCTTATTGCTATTCTCTTTATTTTTTATTAAAGGATTTTTTGAAAAGCATTAGATCTAGATCACAAAGAATTCTCTCGTATCTTTGTGTGATCTAGACTCTTATTCTATCAAGCCACTACACATTTTGTCTATCATTGATTGGCTATAGAATCGGGTGTAAAAACCAATCTCCATCAATTTATTGTGGTGTATTGAATATAAGTTTCATTGTGTTGTTGTTGGAACACTAGACAAGTCTAGGTGTTGCCAGTCGGAAATCCTGGTTGAGACTAGGTCGTTGGAAATCCTAACGAGTGGAGTTAGGTACTTGTATTTGCCAAGGCAGATAGTGGAAAATCTCGTACCGGATTGGTCGGGGACTGGACGTACCCGGGTTGCGGGGAACGAGGATAAAATCACTTGTCTCTGCGTTTGTTTTTCTGTGATTGTTTATATTTCTTGTACAAGCATTTTTTCATTTGCTAATCTTATATCTTTGTAATTCCTTGTTTATTTATTATTGCAAAGATTGTTTATTTAATTCCACTGTGTAAGGATCTCTTTGTAAAAATTTATATCTGATTGTAATCTTTTCTCTATCATATTTGTAAGATTACTTTGTTGATTAAGAACCAAGCGTAGATCACTCTACTTGGCTTCTTAGGCAATATTAGAAGGATTTTATTTGTGCTAATATTAACAACCGAAAAAGTTTACTATTTGTACAACACTATTCAACCCCCTTCTAGTGTTGTTTGCCATCCACAGGATCCAACACTTGGTATCAGAGCAAGGCTACAAAGGTGATGGCGTCAACATCCTTTCACTCTGAAGGACTGAATACCATGCGACCACCACTGTTCAATGGAACCAGCTACGATAGCTGGAAGATCCGAATGAAGACTCATCTAGAGTCATTAGACATTGAAGCTTGGACCGTTACTAAAGTCCAGTACATCGCACCCACCGATGTTGAGTTTGGAAAATGGTCTGTCGACGACAAGAAGAGAGCTAATCTCAATGCAAAAGTAATGAATGCACTATTTTATGCTGTTACAGGAAATGAGTTCAATCGAGTCTCCCAATGTGAGACAGCACACCAAATATGGCATACTCTTCAGGTAAGCCACGAAGGAACCGAAAAGGTAAAAGAATCCCGCAAAAATGTTTTACATTCAAAATTCGAATCCTTTAAAATGGAAGAAGTAGAGAGTATCACCGATGTGAATACTCATTTTACTAATATTACAAATGAGCTCGCAGGATTAGGAAAGAAACTTTCCGAATATAAGCATGTAATGAAGATACTAAGATCCCTCTGACCCGAATGGAAGGGAAAGACAATCGCCATCCGAGAAGCTCATAATGTGAAAGATCTCACCATTGAAGAACTAATGGGAAATCTCATGGCATATGAGATTGAGCTTGAAGAAGACAAGAAGATCGAAGAAAAACCAAAGAAGAAGAATCTTGTGTTCAAAGCCCAAGAGGAAGATTCCGATTACACGGACTAAGAAGACCATATCGCGTTCATCTCAAAGAACTTTAAAGAGTTCATCACAAGTAAGTATGGAAAACGATCTTTTAGACCCACTAACGGTATTATTTGTTTTGGTTGCAACAAACCAGGGCACGTCAAGAGAGACTGTCCATTGGAGAGAAACAATCGTGATTCTAAAGATCGTGGGAAGAACAAAGATAATAATGAAAAGCGAAACAACGGAAGAAACAAATTCCGACGACCAAAGAAGGAAGCCTACACAGCCTTCGACCAGAGCGACGATTCCTCGTCCAATGAATCCTCAGAGGAAGATAATGATGAAAGAAGAGAAACAGCACACATGTGCTTCATGGCATCCATATCCTCCAAGGTAAACACGCATCATGATTCATCTAGCGACAATGATTCGTCATCAAGTGATGATGAAGACATGGATTATAGGGGAGCATATAAGGAGCTATGAAAAATGCATGAAAAGCTCATAAAAGAACATAGAAAAACACTTAGAAATATTAAAAAGGATACTAAAGAAAAAGAGGAAATCATTAAAGAAAATAGTCTCCTAAAAGAAAAGAATGATTTTCTGCAAAAAGATATTTCTTTAGTAAATAAAAAAGTTGAGAATCTAAATAATCTTCTCGTATCTGTCAAAGATAAATACGACGCTACGATGAAAATTATGGAGAATTTCACCAAAGGAAAAGGGAAGCTAGACAGTCTAATAGATAATCAAAAAACCTCATCTAGCAAAACCGGACTCGGTTATGATTCACATCATACCAAGAAATGGGTTAAGCATACTAGGATGCATCATTCTAACAATAATGTTTTGAGCATCTGGATACCAAAGAAACTATCTGATCAACGAAGGAAAAGGTATGCTATTGACTTTGTTCAGCAAGTTCATTTAAACAAAAATTACAAATATATTGTTCATGAGGGAACTAAACCATACTGGGTTTGGCTTCCTAAAGACTAACTTCTCGGACTCAAAAAAAGTAGAGAGAGTACCATAAACGTTTTTTTTTCAGGTACTCCAAAGAAATAAAAGGAAGAAAACAAGATCAAACGTGTTGTAAAGAATCAACATCAACAACCTCCTTGCGCGACTCAAGTTTTCTTTGCTAAAATATATATGATTAAATTTAATTAAATAAATATTTTTTTGATCTTATGTATGTGTATTATACTCCTAAAACATTTTGTGTTCAGAAATCGCACTCGACCTGGATCAAAAACCCCTCGGGATGAGAAAACGACTCAACCCAGTAGGGAGTCGACTACCTCCATGAGGGAGTCAACTACCAGAGTATATGCGAAATTCTGGGTTTATTTTTGACTAACTCCTAAATGGGTTTTATTGAGTACATGGGTTCATATCCTCAAGGCAACTTATACCCAATAAGCTAAAACTTCATCCTAACCCTTCATCTCTTGATCCTAAGGCCCTCATTCCTTCCCATCTTTCATCCAAAGATTAAAACCCCCAAGAGAAACCCTAGGTAGCCGACTACCTCATTTGTTCCTCCTCTACTGAGAATTCTCTTGGTGCTTGGTTCATTTGAAGCTCCTCCAAACTTCATCTCTTCCAAACTTCACCCAAGGTAAAATCTTTTTTACTTCATGATCTTTATTTCATTATTCCTCTTTCTCTTGCTTATCTAGCATTGTAAAAAAACTATTTTTACTCTTTCTAGATGCCTATCAAAGGAATTTTCACCAAGAAGAGAAAAACATCATCTGAAATTGATTCTGAAAAGAAACCATTCTACCCTATCTTTTCAAAACCACTACTTATGAACAATTCGTTAAGGTCACTAAGAAACCCATCTTGCATGAACGTTTTGTTAAGATTAATGATGTTATAAATTATGGCATTGATAGCTTACTAGATTTTCAGAACATGGCCAACCTATTTTCCTCTGAAAATACTTATCTTTGCTATCCAAGGCTTGTGCACTTGTTCTATGCTAACATGGACTACGATCTTGCTAAAAGCCGTTTTATAACCAAAGTCCTTGATACCAAGCTTGCCATTACTGTCAAATCTCTAGGAGAAGCCCTAGGAATCCCATATTCTGGCATGCTTCTTGATAAAGTACAAATGACCGAAGGAAATATTCTAGAGAGAATGTATTTGCCAGGAAGACATTTTTAGACTAAACTGCCATGTAGCGATCTTCGCTATCCGGCAAGAATTTCGGCAAATATATTATCCTATAATATCACTCAAAAGTCTGGAAGTCATTCGATCTTATCAGAAAAGCAAGCCAAATGCATCTATGCTATACTAGGTAACATTCGCATCAATTGGGCCAAAGTTATCATGGATTCTATACTTGCTTCAGCTTCTTCTAATAAACCCTCTTCCACTTTAGCTCATGTGCACTATCTCACAATATTGTTTATTATCTATAATGTGCCTTTGGATCATGAAACCTCTATTCTAGAACCGGCTCGAGTTTTTGATGTTCATGCACTTGGGAGAATGAATCTTCACCATGACCTTGATGAGAACATCCCTGAAGAAAAACTTGCAGCTGAAGGAGGATCCTCATCCTCTAGGAAAGGTAAGAAAATTGTGGTTTCAGATTCTGAAGAAGAAGAAGGAGGAGAAGAAGAAATAGGAAGCGAAGAAGAAGAAGGAGAAGAAGCACCGGCATACATTCTTGAGCTTCAAGAAATGCTTCTAAAGAAGAGTGAAAAATTGAAGATTTCACAAGAGAAATCCTTAGATTTGGGCCAATTTGCTGAGAAGGAGTGTTATTCTTTGTTGGCCATGTTGGGCCTTAGACTCTTTTTCCTTTAGCCTGGTGGCTTTTCTGCGATATTGTAATTTGTTTATGGACGTTTTTACGCTAATCAGTAAGAAAGGTTTTGAAGATCTCAATCGAAAGGTGGACGACCTTAAGGAGTACGTCGTGAAAAGCAACAAGATGACTGAGGAATCGCTTGTTATGATCCTTGATGAGATCAAGGAACTAAAGAAGAATGGCGGTCATCCTTAGCTTCTCTCATAAACAATGGTTCTCTTTCAAACAATGATTCTCAAAAACTATGTCCTTAAGACTTATGGCTTGTAATAACTCTTATGGTGCTAGCTATCATGAACTTATCTTCTATGCAATACTTTAGTTGTTTCTATAAACTAACATCTCTCTAGCAGGCATATAAAATTGAATTCCTCTCCTGATTATATTTTGATCTTTTGAAATTTTTTGTTGATGACAAGGGGGAAAAATAAAGATATGAAATGCAAAAATGAAATTATATGAATTGTATTTCTAACAGCTTCGATGCAGGGGGAGAACCGCATCAAAGCAGGGGGAGTAAGTATACTTTAATGTATTTTCATTTTTCAAACTTACTTCATTTTTTCATTTGGGTGTCATCATCAAAAAGGGGGAGAGTGATGGAAATTGAATTCCACCCCAAGTAATTTTGATGATGATCACACCAAATGAAAGCTTAGTGTACTAACTACACTACACTTAAGTGTGCAGAATATGCGAAGCTTTAATCATACTCAAAGAAACACAAATCTACGCTCAAAGACAAGGACAAACGTGGCTAAGTCAAATGATGAAGTTCAAAGCTCAAACAGAACAAGAAGCTCAAGTGAAGCTCACTTCTACTCCATCAAATTGATCAAGCTTCCGAAGACGTGTCCTAAGTCTATAGTGAGTGTGTCGTGTCTCTTTAGGGTATTTGTTAAAGCCAAATCATATAGACAAAACACATGTACACAAAAACAATTTGGAAAATGTTTTTGAAAATCTTTTAAATCTTTTCAAAATATTTTAGAGAGCTTTCTCTAGTCATCCTATAACTTCCATAGTGAAACTCCACACACCCTGGAGTTAGCTACCTGTCTGACTAGAAGTATTGCAGGAAAAACTCCTCTGGGAGTCGACTACCAACAGTAGAGAGCCGACTACCATCTGGGATTCAAGATTCCCTGAAACACTCTAGGAGTCGACTACCTACATGAGGGAGTCGACTACCAGCTGTAAAATTCTGACGTTTTGATTTGAATTTTGAAAATTCGTAGAGTGATTTTCTCCGTGATTTTTGGGACAAAATTCAAAGAAAATTTGAATTTCAAATCTCAGAATTTTCCCTATAAATAAGAGCTAATTTCATTTGAGAAAAATAACAACAACTATTGAAAATCAATTCTCTTGTGCACATGCTCTTTAATTCAAAGCTCTCATTCTCTCTAGCAAATTCTATTTTTATTGTGATCTTGCAAAATTCTGTTATTACTTTTTTAAAGATCATACTCTCGTTTTATTGGCTAAATGTTTTTCAAAATCCTTATTGCTATTCTCTTTATTTTTGATTAAAGGATTTTTTCAAAAGCATTAGATCTAGATCACAAAGAATTCTCTCGTATCTTTGTGTGATCTAGACTCTTATTCTATCAAGCCACTACATAATTTTGTCTATCATTGATTGGCTATAGAATCGGGTGTAAAAACCAATCTCCATCATTTTATTGTGGTGTATTGGATATAAGTTTCATTGTGTTGTTGTTGGAACACTAGACAAGTCTAGGTGTTGCCAGTCGGAAATCCTGGTTGAGACTAGGTTGTTGGAAATCCTAACGAGTGGAGTTAGGTACTTGTATTTGCCAAGGCAGATAGTGGAAAATCTCGTACCGGATTGGTCGGGGACTGGACGTACCCGGGTGTAACGACTGGTTTTCATGTATCCGGATTATCTATATTATATATGTGTTTTGGTGGATTTTCTCCTTATGTGTGGTTTTCCATCTCCGTAGCTTCAGTTTTCGTCGTTTTGTGGTTTCGATCGTTTCGTCGTGATTTTCTAGCCTCTTCCTTAAATCGTTGATCTTGGAGTAAGTCACTCATGACGAACTTCAAGTCGCTCATATTTTAGAGTTAGAAGTGATCTTGGAAGCCATAGAAATCTTCCCGAAGCTTCGCGCTTCAATTTGGCACTTTCCGTGCACGTTAGTTGGTTCAAGAAGGGGGACCAACCGACTAGATTCCAATCTATTCGGTCAGGAACTCTTCTCAAACCGACTAGTTCATTAAATCAATTGTACATGCGTTACTGTTTACTCTTAGTCGGTCTAAGAACAACTACCGACCGACTAGATGTGAAACTAGTCGGTCAGAACTTGCTCTCAGACCGACTAGTTCCTTTAATTAATTTTACCTAAGTTACTGTTTATCGTTAGTCGTTCAATGAACACTCCCGGACCGACTAGGTTGCAAACTAGTCGGTCGACGGGCCTTCACAGACCGACTAATCCACTACCCAGATTTTATTCCTTTTTCATAGCTTGCTTTTAGTCGGTCACAGTAGAACGACCGACCGACTAGTTCTTGAACTAGTCGATCAGCCAACCTTCTTTGACCGACTAATCGCTGTCGTAAACCTAGGGTTTGCCCAGCCGCCGCAACTTTTCCTATTTATACTCCAATCGTTTTCTTTTCTTTCTTTCTCTTCTCTTGGCCATTTCCTTCCCCCCTTGACCTCTGATCTTCCCCAAACATCCTCTAGCCATTCATCCTTCCTCAAGAGCCCCTCTCCCCCTCCATTAGGCCGGCCTCCATGCTTTAGGCCATCGAAAACCCCCAAAACTCTCCAAAACCTCATTTCTCCAGATTTTCTCCCCATTTCTAGATCTGAACCATAGTCTCCTGGATCGTTCTTCCGTTGCCATGCTTGCTCGGCATCGTTCTTCCGCTCTGATACGGTAGTAAATCGATCCTTTAATATTCTCATAACCCGTTTTGTGATTTTTGTTAAACCCTAATAAAACTAGGTTGGATGTTGTTCTAATATTGTTTTGTCATGGCAACGATCTCCTCTCCGTAGTTAACATTTTGTGACGTGCCTTGTTGATCATCATCCTCGGTGCTAGGCAAGTGAAACTTGCCACTTAGGGTTTTAGGCCATGTTTTAGGCCATTTGCTTGTTGTAGGCGTAAAAGAGACTAGGCGACGAAATGATACTCGCCTAGGCGCAAATTTCAGGATCTAGCTTGACAATGAAGCTTGATCCGACTACTTTCAATTATTTGCACTTGTCATCCATGCATCTTATCTGCCGTGTTTAAATTCAATTAACGGTACGCGAATTATCTATACATGCCATGCTATCCATGTTGAATGTTGCATTCGTAGCACACGCTACATTACTTGTACTACTTGATCCGGCTAGGCACCCGTTATGCGGGCATAACCCTACGCCATATGTGTCAAAAACACTTCCTGGCTCGTGATCCAGAAGCGAGCATACGCGTTCGGGGGTAATGCCCTGGCTCGATACACAGGGAGGGGTAGGGATAAGCGATCACCTGAGTTTACAAGTTGGCTTGATCCGCCACTCTAGCCAGAAGACGTAATCTCTGTGCACGACGTGTTTACTTGACGTGATTTACTTGACTTGTACTTGTCCGTGTTTCTACTTGTAAAACTTGTCATTCATGCCCTACCTGCTACTTGCTACTTGTTACTTGTTACTTGCACTTTACCTTATTTGTTACTTCCATACTAAACTTGCCATGCCATGCATCATGTTATAATCGCTAGGTTGCTAGTTTACCTTCCTTTCAGTTTCCTTGCCCAAGTCTTTTTAGACTTGCTGACATGTGCCCCTTTACTCTTTTGGGTGACACATGTTAGATCCTGATCCTGAGGTTGTTGCTGAGGACGTGGTGTTCGCTGACGCTAAGTCAGAGCCCGCGTTCATTGAGGAGTTTGAGGACACGGGCGATCAGTCGTAGAGACTGTTTGTGATGTTGTTTAGACTGTTTTAGTTGTCGGTACGTAGCACCAATACTTTGTTCTGTGTTGGCTTTTGTTGGCCATGTTTTGGGCCTATACTCTTTCTTTTTGCCTTGTGGCTTTTCTGGATGTTGAACTTAATTTTAGTATTTGGACCATGCTGAGATTTGGAATCTTATTTCTGTTTCTCCTTGTGTTATTATCTTGTTCTGTCGTGGTTACAGGGACCTGCATATGTATTATTGACGCTTATTAGGCGTGTAGCTGCACAGCTCCACGTTTGAGCGGACCTTCTCACGTCTCGCCTCCATTTTAGGGAAGCGGGGCGTGACAGGTTTTGTTGATGGCCCATGCAAGTCTCTTCTGTAACTGCGAATCGGAATAACGATAATAATATTATAATGTCCAATAAACTAAGTTCGACATCCGAGTCATAAGCTATGAGTCTAATTTGTTTTGTTTTCTGTGTCATTAGATGGCAGGAAGGCGAAATACCCGTGGTAGTGGTAGTGCACCCCCTCATGACGAGGAGCCTGAGCAGGAGCCCACCAATGGGGAGATGATGCGGATGATGCTTCAGATGATGCAGGTGTAGCAAGGCGTGCTCTTGCAAGTCCAGAATGCTCCAGTTGTTCGAGCTACTCTGGCACTTCTGGAGGCCCCTCGTTCTGAGACAGGAGCGAAGCAGTTTCGGGAGCTGGGTCACGCTTATTTTGATGGGTCTGAGGGTCCTCTAGCTGCCGATGAGTGGATTCAGAACATAGAGGATAATTTGAAGATGGTGAAGATCGGCCCAACTGGATGGGTTGATTTGGCGAAGAGGCAGCTCAAGGATAATGCTCGGAACTGGTGGGATGCGGAAGAGAAGATGTTGGTGGAGCCGATAGCTTGGGCTACCTTTAAGTACAGGTTCGATGAGGAGTTCTTTCCGAAGGCTGCTAGGAAGGAGATGCTGCAGTGCTTTATTGATCTTAAGAAAGGGAGCTTGACGGTGGACCAGTACCACCAAGAGTTCACTAGGCTGAGTCGGTTCGCACCGAAGATGGTGCAGGATACAGAGGAGAGGGCTCAGAGGTTCCTGCATGGACTTGCTTTGGAGCTTCAGAGTTTTGTGTCTTCCTTTGATCTGGAGTCTTATCAGAAGGTTCTGGTAGCTGCGAGGAGGCAGTAGCTGAACCTGAGCCAGAGGAGAGGGCATGTTGCTAGAGCTGGGAAGAGGCCTATGGAGCAGGCCCGAGCGGTGGTTAGGCCTTGTTTTAAGCCTAATCAGCCAGTGCAGTTCAAGAGGCCAGGAGGGCCTATTCAGAAGACTTGCCATTTCTACGGCAAGATCGGGCATATCAAGGAGCAGTGTAGGAGATTCCTGGGCCAGTGCATTATATGTGGAGATCCTACCCATACCATGAAGGACTGCCCGAAGTCGAAGCAGCCTTGGAGGGCACCTGTTGCAGCACAGCCGTTGCAGCAGAGAGCGCCTATTCCTGCTAGACGTGGAGCAGTTCTTGTTCCACAGAGGCAGGCCTTTCAGCAGGCTTTTCAGCCGAGGAGGTAGGCTTTTCTGATGACCGCTGTGGAGAGTGAGGCAGTGGATGAGGTTATCGCAGGTAACTCTCAATCTAGCTGTTTTCTTTCCTTAGTTAGTTTTAGTTATTAGATCATGTTTGCTTGCATATGATTGGTTGCTAGAATAGGATTTGATTGTTAAATTGCTTGTTAAGGTGTGGTTTTGGTTTGCACATTTCTTGCACGAGTTCTCTTTGACTCTGGTGCTTCGATGTGCATTATTTCCCGGAGCTTCGTGGAGAAGCATTCCTTGTCAACGTCCCCTCTTTCCAAGAGTTGGAATATCATCACATGAAATGGCGTGGTCTCGGTGCATCGTGGTTGCAATTCTTGCCCGTTGGTGGTCTGTGGACATGAGCTTTACGCTGATTTCATTGTCCACGACATCATCAACTATGATGCGGTCCTTGGGATGGATTGGCTTGCGAGCTTCTATGCTACGATCGAATGTCGGAGGAAGAAGGTGGTGTTCGAGATTCCCGGACGTCCCGTATTTGAGTTCAACTGGGTTAGCAGTTCGCTTGGCCCTGTCAGATTTCGGGCCAGACCGGTGGAGTTTGTGGCTATGCAGATGGAGATGGAGAGGCCAGCGGTAGTGCGGAACTTCGATGACGTCTTCCCTGAGGAGATGTCTGGATTGCCACCCGATCAAGCTCTCGAGTTTTCGATTGATCTTCTTTTGGGAGCGCAGCCGATTTCGAAAGCGCCCTATCGTATGGCACCCGCTGAGTTGGAGGAATTGCGGAAGCAGCTGGATGAGCTTTTGCAGAAGGGTTACATCATTCCTAGTGTGTCTCCGTGGGGAGCACCGGTACTGCTGGTGAAGAAGAAGGATGGTTCGCGTCGCATGTGCGTGGACTATCGGGAGCTGAATGCGGTGACCATCAAGAATAAATACCCATTGCCTCGCATCGATGATATTTTTGATCAGCTTGGAGGTTCGAGGGTGTTTTCTAAGTTGGATCTGAGGAGTGGTTATCATCAGCTAAAGGTGAAGAAGGGTGATGTTCCGAAGACAGCGTTCAGGACGAAGTATGTGTTGGATATGGAAGACGTTTGTACACCCTTGTGGGGGATGTACGAGGGAATACGGACCTCGAACGTCGCGCACACGAAGTCGTGTGCATAGGGAATCTGTTCCCTTGCGGAGAGGATCTCTGGATGAGCGGGAAAGTCGCATTATATATGCATAAGTGCATGCGACATATGGCTAATAAAGGGGGAATATCTTAAGCTTATGTTGTACCATGCATATGGTACAACTTAAGCTTATAATGTGCCATGTACCATGGTACACCTTAATTAAGTTGTTCCAAAGGAACAACTTACCCTAAAATAACTACCTTGTGGGCTATAAATAAGACCCAAGGGTAGCCATTTTCCTTACACATTTTGCATGAAATTCATGCATGCATCTTCTTCATAGCGAAGCTCTGCAGAAATATTTCCTCTCCCTCCATCCAAGTTCTTAATCTAAAATAGAGATTTAGATTGTGGATTTAGTAGCCTTACTCCGTTCGTGAGTAGACTCGATCCGTCGTGGCGAATCCGAAGGCGAAGTTCGTAGACTACCGTGCAGCGTACGCAAGCGTAAGTCTACACTTCATATTATCGATCCTAACTCTGTTTTGGCAGGATCCTTCATTGGTATCAGAGCCATATGGGTTCGCCCCGGTCAAATCCACCGCCCCGTCGAAACTACGAACGAGTCGTTGTCTTTTTCACGAATGGGTCTCCTACTATTACGGATATAGTAGGAACGCTTCGTGACGGAGAGAACGCAGCGGTTGTTCTTTTCACGTTAGGGTCTTCTATCATTACGGATATGGTAGGAACTCTCCGTGACGGGAAGAACCGACCGTTCACGTAGTACGTTATTCATTTTTGGCACACGGCCATTAAGAGATAACTAATTTCTTCGACGAACGGGTGCTTCATCGAGGAAGATGATGGAAGTTATTTCCATCGGGTAAGAGGAAAATTTGGTGCATGTGCACCATGGCCAAATGGGCTATGAAGGCCATGCATCCCCTCTCCCCATGCGGAGGGGGTTGGCTACGGCCAATAACCACCGGCGACCACCCCATCAAGGGGGAGGAATGAGTGCGGCAACCCCATTCAAAGGGGGTGGCCGGCCATGGCCAAAGGGGCCATGGCCGGCCAACGCCGAATGGCCTTGGCCATGGCCGGCCATTGCCAAGCCATGACCGGCCATGGCCAGGCCGGCAGTGGCCGACCAAGGCCAGGCCGGCAGTGGCCGGCCTTGGCCAAGGGCCTGCCGGCCAGGCCGGCCCTGGCAGTGGCCAGGGCCGGCCCTGGCAGTGGCCAGGGCCGGCCCTGGCCGGCCTGCCGGCCCTGGCAGTGGCCAGGGCCGGCGCCCTGGCCGCTGCCCCAGGCCGGCCCTGGCAGAGGCCAGGGCCGGCGCCCTGGCTGCTGCAGGGCCAGTCCGGCCCTGGCAGAGGCCAGGGCCGGTGCCCTGGCCTCAGGCCAGGGCCTGGCCGAGGCCAGGGCAGGAGCCCTGGCCCCGGCCAGCGGCCTGCCGGCCCTGGCAGAGGCCAGGGCCGGCGCCCTGGCCTCAGGCCAGGGCCTGGCCGAGGCCAGGGCAGGAGCCCTGGCCCCGGCCAGTGGCCTGGCCGGCAGGCCCTGGCAGAGGCCAGGGCCTGGCCGGCCCTGGCCAAGGGGGCC
This sequence comes from Scilla litardierei, assembly GCA_030789695.1. Lineage (NCBI taxonomy): Eukaryota > Viridiplantae > Streptophyta > Magnoliopsida > Asparagales > Asparagaceae > Scilla > Scilla litardierei. Next base: position 669,243,175 of record CM061142.1, on the reverse strand, counting down.
AGGCCCCCTGGCCGGCCAGGGCAGAGGCCCTGGCCGGCCTTTGGCCAAGCCCCGGTCAGGGCAGAGGCCTTGACCGGGAGAAGTTGCAGTTCGAATATTGGTCGACCAATTTTGTGTTTTTGGTCGACCAATCTGGCAGAAGGTCCGGGTCGACTGCAAATTTGTCAACTGACCCATACGGGGTGACAAAGGGCATTGGTCAAACTCGAATGTGTCGATTAGCCCATACGGGGCTAACCACAGTGCCGACTAGTTCATACGGGACTAACATTTTAATGAAGTTTTTTTTAACTTGGGCTCTACTCCTTGAAGACTAGCCATAGTGCTCTACTTCATGTGAGATTAGCCAAGTCATTGTGCTCTACTCTACGGAGATTAGCCAATGTACTTATGTAATTGTGCTCTACTCCTTGAAGATTAGCCGTAATGCTCTACTTCATGCGAGATTAGCCATGTCATTGTGCTCTACTCCACGGAGATTAGCCAATGAACTTATGACGTTGTGCTCTACTCTACGGAGATTAGCCAATGTATTTTAAATTCGTTTTGAAAAATACGTTTTCAAAAACGCTTTTCCGCTGCAAAGTACTATAAGAGTACTAACATTTGATAAAGTGAGGGAGAAATATTGAAAGTTACTCTAGATGGTGATTGGAAACGTAGTGACCTTTCCGATTCTAGAATAACATCTTCAATATTTTTCGAAAGTAACTTATCAAATACTCGTTTTTGCTGCTAGTACTATAAGAGTACTATTGTTTGATAAGTGATGGGGGAATATTGAAAGTTGTTCTAGATGGTGATTGGAATCATAGAGACCTTTTCGATTCTAGAACAACATCTTCAATATTTTTCGAAAGTAACTTATCAAATATAATATAATTCCAAGTGGGATTTGAATTTTTAGAACTATCCAAATGGGATACTCTATTATCATTTCAAGTGGGAGTTATATTTTAAGAATTTTTTATGCAATGTTTTTGATCGAACCTTCGGTTTTGTGTCTTTTGCAGCATTTTAAAAGTAAAATGTCTTCCGCTTCAAAGAATATCGTCGCTGAGTTAAACAAAGGTGAAAAACTCAACGGCGATAATTACAAACTTTGGTCCATTAAGATACAATACGTTTTAGAGGAGCAAGAAGTGCTCGAAACTCTAAAGAACGTAATGATTGAACCCGAGTTGGGCACTACGGCCCAACACCGAAGAGACAAGGAAGCTTTTGATGCTTGGTCTCGGAAGAATAAGATAGCACGCATTACGTTATTAAGCAGTATGGCTGATGACATAATGCGCATCTTCCGAGAACATGACCTAGCCATGGACATATGGTCCAAGCTAGAGGAGAAGTTCGGTGGCACATCGGTGTCCAAACTTCGCGCCTTAACTATAAAGTTCGATACATATAAGAAACGTCCAGATCATTCCATAGGGAAACATCTGCGACATATGGCGAACCTTATCTCGGAGTTAAAGGACGCAGGTCATGTGCTCACAGATGAGCAACAAATCCAAGCAGTCATACGTTCCCTACCAAATGGGTGGGATCAGATGAAGATGCATCTCACTCATAATGAGAGCATCAAGACCTTCAACGATGTTTCCAAGCACCTCGAATTAGAGGAAGAGCGGCTTGCGGCTGCCAAGCCAGGTGCAGAAGTGCACATGGTTGCTAGTTCCTCACACGGGGGAAAGAAACGTAAAGATCGTTCGAATTCTTCTAATGAACGTAATAAGCAACCTGAGTCTACCAAGGAACCCAAACATAAGGGTGGACACAAGAAATGGCACAAGAAGAAAGACTTGAAAAGGATCAAGTGCTTCAAGTGCAACAAGCTCGGTCACTATGCTCGTTCGTGTACGAGTGGAAGTGACGAGGTAACTTGTAATACTAGTTACATATGTGTTTCTAGTTCACTATTTCTTGTGGAATCTAATCCATTTTGGGATAATTGATTCAGGTGCCACCGACCACATAGCAAAGGACAGACGGTCCTTCGTGGAGTATCACCGGATACTCAAGGAATGAATTGGATCAATGTAGGAAACAACACACGTGTTGAAGTGAAAGGCGTTGGGACTCGCAAGCTTGTCTTGGACAACGGCCGCACTATCCTACTTCATGATGTTCTCTTCATTCCATATATTCAAAGGAATATTAAAATTGTGGTCAATTTATTGGGTCTTGGTTAATGGTTGGTTCCTTCATGTTTGTAATATGGACCTATTTTTTGTAATAATTCCTTTATTGGTTCTGGGTTATGTATTTAAAGGATTCATTGTAATAAGTACAATGTATGATTTCTCATTTCCTTATGACAAATTCTTTGACTAATGAGTCTAATATAATTTGTTGGCACTCAAGGCTTGGTCATATTGGACCAACGCGTATGGATAGACTTGCCAAACGTGGCCTTCTATCCAATGTTTCAAAGGTTGAAATGTCGACCTGCGAACATTGCCTTGAAAGGAAATCTTGTCGCAAGCCGTTTGGAACCGGCACAAGGGCCAAGGTTCCATTACCGCTTATCCATTCGGACATATGTGGTCCGATGAATGTCAAGACAAGACGCGGGAGGTCCTATTTCATCACTTTTAATTGATGATTTCACCCGATTCGGTCATATCTATTTGATATCCCACAAAAGTGAAAGCACTAAACCTGCTTTAAAAACTATATGAGTTTAGTGGAGAATCAATTAGATCGCAAGATTAAGGTCATGCGAACCGATAGGGGCGGTGAATATCAATCAACAAGTTTAAAGGAACTTTGTGATGAAAAAGGCATAGTACATCAGGTAACTATGCCTTATACTCCTCAAACAAATTGGTGTTGCAGAAAGGAGGTATAGGACTTTAATGAAAAATGGTCTGTTCAATGATGGCGCAAGCTAACTTGCCAATCACCTTCTGGGGTGATGCATTATTGACAACCGTTTTCATTTTAAACCGCGTACCCTCGAAATCAGTTAGCTCCACTCCTTATGAGTTGTGGAACCAAAGGTCTCCTAACTTAAACATTTTACCTTGAGTTTGTGCATTCAACGCACATATTTCCTCCCATAAGTATGGCAAACTTGGGCCATGGGGAAGGAAATGTATCTTTAAACGATACGCATTAAACTCCAAAGGTTATGTTTTTGTTAGTCAGGAAGACAATGGTGTGCTAATTGAGTTTGAGTCGAGGGATGTCACTTTCTTGGAAAACGAGTTTCCAAGACAGGGCGAGATAAGTCAGGACTTATCTCTATTTGAGATTTGTGATCAAGAAGGATTACCTCATTCGAGTGGGAGAATTCTTGGTGAAAACGAAAATACTTTTTCAACCTTCACCAATGGATTATACGAATGACGATTATCCTATTCCATACGGGAATAATGATCCAAGTGGGAGCAATTCTAACAACATTTCAAGTGGGAGTGATATTAGAATTCAAGTCAACAAGGACTTGAAGAATCTCAAATATGCCGAATCATGCCCTGCAAATGACAAATGGATGGAAGCGATAAAGGAGGAATTGAAATCCATGAAAGTTAACCAAGTCTGGGACTTAGTTAACTCACCCAGAGGACATAGAGCAATTGGGAACAAATGGGTTCTCGAGATCAAGCATTAGGCTGATGGCTCTATAGATAGATATAAAGCTCGCCTTGTCGCGAAAGGTTTTACGCAACAGGAAGGGATAGACTACAAAGAAAACTTCTCACCTGTTGTGCGTTTTACCTTGATTCGCAATGGTAGCTTGCTTATACCTCGAATTACATCAGATGGATGTAAAGACTGCCTTTCTCAAATGGAGAATTGGACGAGGAGATCTATATGGAACAACCAACAGGGTTTGTAAAAGAAAGAAACAAACATAAGGTTTGTAAACTTCGTAAGTCCATATATGGTCTTAAAAAATCCTCGAGGCAATGGTATATACGATTTCAAGAAGTTGTCTTATCAAATGGATTTTTTCCATGCTTGATGAAGATAACTGAGTATATATCAAGAGGATTAAAAGCAAGTATATTATCATGCATCTATATGTAGATAACATTTTAATAGCCAGAAATGACAAGGGCTTTGTAATGAGTATCAAGGCTTGGCTTTCATCAGTGTTTTAGATGAAAGGCATAGGAAAAGCCGCATATATCCTTGGAGTTAAGATTTCAAGGAATCGTTCGAAGAAACTTCTTTCTCTTTCACAGGAGACCTATATAAAGAAGGTTCTAGAACGATTTAATATGCAGGACTGCAAGTCCATTGATATTCATAAAAGCATATGCGATAATTTATATCTGGAATCATGTCCAAAGAACCAAAAGGAAAAGGAAATTATGGAAAAAGTTCCATATTCCAGTACAGTTGATAGTCTTATGTACACTATGGTGTGTACGAGACTGGACATCTGTTTTGCCGTTGGAAATGGTAAACTGTTACCAATCCAACCCAGGGCAATAACACTGGAAAGCGGTTAAGAGGATAATGCAGTATCTTAAAGGAACTGCAGATTTGCAAAAGACTATGATAAAACCAAGAAGGTAGACATAAGGTACATATCTACGCATGAGACGATAGAGGATCAGCTCACGAAAGCGATCCCCAGAAATGTGTTTTATAAACACTTATCATCTCAAGGATTGCGTATGGGCTGAGTTGTACCAAATATATATTCCCATGTCTAAGAAATGATCAAAATTAATAAAAGAATAAGTTCTTTTTCCAACATTGCATATGAATTTCTTAAGAAATGTTTGTGTACATTTTTGAAATCTCAGCTGAATTGTGTGTATGTCGGACAGATTAAGGTTGGCTCTCTCACATGAGCAACCGCCTTATCTTATCAGATGGATAAGATAGAGATGAGACTAGTTTAAAGTCAAAATCATTAGACGAATGATTTAGAGTCATGACTTTAACAAGATAGTCGAATGAAAGATCTGCATCATATGGATGTTTACAAAAGATCTGAGATCTGTATCACAAGGATATAAAGATCTCATTGGATTTTTTTAATCCTATCTGTCTTATGCAGGATGAGAGTCCGGGAATATTTCCTGAGTAGTAAGGGGACTCAAAAGATAGGCACTGTGGTGTCTGATCTTTCATCCGTACAACATCATTAAGACATACTCTCCCTGGGAAAGGAGTGATGTTGTAATACGTGTTCATACCACGTATGCATTTCGACCACTGAGTTAGTAGCAATAGTGTTTGCTATTATGTGAGACTCAAAGGCCATACGGGTCTTAACTCTTACCCTCAAGGACTCCAATTGGTTCCTTTAGATTTGACGAGATGATCGCTATCTTAGCGTGTTACTAATGGGCTATGGTAATTCGGCTCGGCGGGGCACGTTAGAAAAGCGAATCAAGTCAAGATCATAAGGTTCGCAAGAAGAGGAAGATTGATTTCATATTCGCATTTGGACTTTAATGATTCAAAGCTGGCCAGCCAATTGTAATCCAGATGGGATTCAATTGTTGAATATAAAGTACAAGAAATGTGAAGAAATAATCTAGGGTAAAGCATGCGTTGAACTACTCAACTTTGCACCTTCGAGGTCGTTGTGTATCTCTAACAAGTGCACAACAACAGACTCTACGCGCATGACGGTCGCACGGTCTATTTCTCGGTATGATAGATGAAAGAACTAAGGGAAAGACGTTCTCTTACAATCCCCTCAAGTGTGAGTGGGAGATGTTGGATATGGAAGACGTTTGTACACCCTTGTGGGGGATGTACGAGGGAATACGGACCTCGAACGTCGCGCACACGAAGTCGTGTGCATAGGGAATCTGTTCCCTTGCGGAGAGGATCTCTGGATGAGCGGGAAAGTCGCATTATATATGCATAAGTGCATGCGACATATGGCTAATAAAGGGGGAATATCTTAAGCTTATGTTGTACCATGCATATGGTACAACTTAAGCTTATAATGTGCCATGTACCATGGTACACCTTAATTAAGTTGTTCCAAAGGAACAACTTACCCTAAAATAACTACCTTGGGGGCTATAAATAAGACCCAAGGGTAGCCATTTTCCTTACACATTTTGCATGAAATTCATGCATGCATCTTCTTCATAGCGAAGCTCTGCAGAAATATTTCCTCTCCCTCCATCCAAGTTCTTAATCTAAAATAGAGATTTAGATTGTGGATTTAGTAGCCTTACTCCGTTCGTGAGTAGACTCGATCCGTCGTGGCGAATCCGAAGGCGAAGTTCGTAGACTACCGTGCAGCGTACGCAAGCGTAAGTCTACACTTCATATTATCGATCCTAACTCTGTTTTGGCAGGATCCTTCAGTATGGACACTACGAGTTTGTGGTTATGCCTTTCGGTGTAACCAATGCACCCGCAGTTTTCATGAATCTGATGAACCTAATTTTCTACGACTTTTTAGACAAGTTTGTCGTTATCTTTATTGACGACATTCTGATCTATTCTAAGTCAGAGGAGGAGCATGCCTCGTACTTGAGGACGGTGTTGGAGATTTTGAGGAAGCATCGTTTGTATGCTAAGTTTTCAAAGTGCGAGTTTTGGCTGGACAGAATTGCTTTTCTCGGGCATGTGGTGACTGGAGATGGTATTTTCGTGGATCCCGAGAAGATCAGGGCCATTAGAGAGTGGCCTGTGCCACAGTCAGCAGTTGAGATCCGGAGTTTTCTTGGGCTTGCTGGTTACTATCGGCGCTTCTTTAAGGACTTTTCGCGTATTGCTGAGCCGATGACCAGATTGACGACTGCCCCTATTCTTGTTGTGCCTGATCGCAGTGGAGGATTTGAGATCTTTTGTGATGCTTCTGGCAAGGGTCTCGGTTGTGTGTTGCATCAGCATGGGCATGTTGTGGCGTATGCTTCGCGTCAGCTTAAGACTCATGAAAAGAATTACCCGACGCATGACTTGGAGTTGGCCGCTGTCGTGTTTGCGCTCAAGATTTGGAGGCACTTCCTGCTGAGTGAGAAAGTGAAGATCTTCACCGATCACAAAAGCTTGAAGTATATTTTACTCAGAAGGAGCTCAACATGCGACATCGTCGATGGTTGGAGCTCATGGAGGATTATGAGATCGATTTGCAGTATCACCCTGGCAAGGTGAATGTGGTTCCAGATGCGCTGAGTAGGCTTCCAGTGGTGATGTTGTTGACTTTACATCGGAGATTGCAGCAGGATTTTTGCGAGTCTGGAATTGAGATTGTTCTTCCTGGGGAGGCTCCTCCGTTGATGTGTATGCAGATACAGTCGACGATCGTGGATCGGATTACTGCTGGTCAGGCTGGGGATCCAAAGCTGGTGAAGATTCAGGAGCAGGTAGAAGCCGGTCTGCGGACTGACTTTTTGATTCATGAGGATGGCTTGCTGATATTTGGAGCCAGGTTGTATGTGCCAGCTGGGGATATTAGAGAGGAGTTACTGGTGGAGGCACACAGTTTGCCGTATTCTGTGCATCCTGGTGGCACCAATATGTACAAGGATCTTCGTATGAATTTTTGGTAGCATGGTATGAAGAGGAGCGTGGCTAAGAGTGTAGCCAAGTGCCTGGTTTGCCAGCAGGTAAAGGCGGAGCATCAGCGTGGGGCAGGGTTGATACAACCGCTTTCGATTCCAGAGTGGAAGTGGCAACACATCACTATGGACTTCATGACCGGACTACCTCGGAGTCCGAAGCAGAATGACGCGATTTGGGTGATCGTAGATCGATTGACCAAATCCGCGCACTTTATTCCATTCCGAGTAGGACAGTCCACTGAGGCGCTAGCGAGGAGATACATGTAGGTAAATTCTTTTACTCTCCGTTTTTATTTCCTTTTCCTAGATAGATAGTGATGTAACATGAATCGTGCAGGAGATCATACGACTTCACGGAGTCCCCGTGAATATCGTGTCGGACAGATACACGAGGTTCATATTTCAATTCTGACAGAGTTTGCAGAAGAGTTTGGGTACGCGTCAGAGTTTCAGCACGACGTACCATCCGCAGACGGATGGCCCGTCCGAGAGGACGATTCAGATCTTGGAGGACATGCTGAGGGCATGCATGTTGGATTTCAAGGGTTCGTGGGAGGAACATCTACATCTGGTGGAGTTCTCTTACAACAACAGCTTCCAGGCGAGTATTGGCATGGCGCCTTTTGCCACGTTGTATGGGAGGAAATGTCGATCTCCATTGAGTTGGGATGACATTGGTGATCGGGGGCTGTTGGGACCTGAGATGATTGTGGAGGCCGTGGATGTTGTCAGGAACATTTGGGAGAGGTTGAGGATTGCTCAGGACCGTTTTAAGCTTTAGGCGGATGCTAAACGCCGTCCTTTGGAGTTTCAGCCTAACGACCATGTGTTTCTGAAGAGTTCCCTGAATCGTGGTGTGATTCTCTTTGGGAAGCGAGGGAAGTTGAGCCCACGATACATTGGACCGTTTGACATTCTGGAGAGAGTTGGCGAGGTAGCCTACCACTTAGCCTTGCCGCCATCTTTGGAAGGAGTTCACAATGTTTTCCATGTGTCGCAGCTTCGTCGATACATCGGTGATCCATCTCATGCTGTGGATTTCTCGGAGATTATCGTTCGCCCTGATATGACGTATGACCAGCAGCCAGTGTTGATTTTGGACAGGCGTCAGAAGTCACTCCGGAACAAGGTTGTCAATCTTGTGAGGGTGATGTGGCGACACGGCTCGCCAGGAGAGTCTACTTGGGATAGAGAGGATGATATGCGAGAGCGCTACCCACTTTTGTTCCCGGACACGTGAGTGTTGGGAAATTCCGAGGACGGAATTTTTCTTAAGTTGGGGAGGATGTAACGACTGGTTTTCATGTATCTGGATTATCTATATTATATATGTGTTTTGGTGGATTTTCTCCTTATGTGTGGCTTTCCATCTCCTTAGCTTCCGTTTTCGTCGTTTTGTGGTTTCGATCGTTTCGTCATGATTTTTTAGCCTCTTCCTTAAATCGTTGATCTTGGAGTAAGTCACTCATGAAGAACTTCAAGTCGCTCATATTTTAGAGTTAGAAGTGATCTTAGAAGCCATAAAAATCTTCCCGAAGCTTCGCGCTTCAATTCGGCACTTTCCGTGCACGTTAGTTGGTTTAAGAAGGGGGACCAATCGACTAGATTCCAATCTAGTCGGTCAGGAACTCTTCTCAAACCGACTAGTTCATTAAATCAATTGTACAGGAGTTACTGTTTATTCTTAGTCGGTCTAAGAACAACCACCGACCGACTAGATGTGAAACTAGTCGGTCAAAACTTGCTCTCAAACCGACTAGTTCCTTTAATTAATTTTACCTAAGTTACTGTTTATCGTTAGTCGGTCAATGAACACTCACCGACCGACTAGGTTGCAAACTAGTCGGTCGACGGGCCTTCACAGATCGACTAATCCACTACCCAGATTTTATTCCTTTTTCGCAGCTTGCTTTTAGTCGGTCACATTAGAACGACCGACCGACTAGTTCTTGAACTAGTCGGTCAGCCAACCTTCTTTGACCGACTAATCGCTGTCGTAAACCTAGGGTTTGCCCACCCCCCGCAACTTTTCCTATTTATACCCCAATCGTTTTCTTTTCTTTCTTTCTCTTCTCTTGGCCATTTCCTTTCCCCTTTGACCTCTGATCTTCCCCAAACTTCCTCTAGCCATTCCTCCTTCCTCAAGAGCCCCTCTCCTCCTCCATTAGGCCGGCCTCCATGCTTTAGGCCATCAGAAAACCCCAAAACTCCCCAAAACCTCATTTCTCCAGATTTTCTCCCCATTTCCAGATCTGAACCATAGTTCCCCGGATCGTTCTTCCGTTGCCGTGCTTGCTCGGCATCGTTATTCTGCTCCGATACGGTAGTAAATTGATCCTTTAATATTCTCATAACTCGTTTTGTGATTTTTGTTAAACCCTAATAAAACTAGGTTGGATGTTGTTCTAATATTGTTTTGCCATGGCATCGATCTCCTCTCCGTAGTTAACATTTTGTGACGTGCCTTGTTGATCATCATCCTCGGTGCTAGGCAAGTGAAACTTGCCACTTAGGGTTTTAGGCCATGTTTTAGGCCATTTCCTTGTAGGCGTAAAAGAGACTAGGCGACGAAATGATACTCGCCTAGGCGCAAATTTCAGGATCTAGCTTGACAACGAAGCTTGATCCGACTACTTTCAATTATTTGCACTTGTCATCCATGCATCTTATCTGCCATGTTTAAATTCAATTAACGGTACACGAATTATCTGTACATGCCATTCTATCCATGTTGAATGTTGCATTCGCAGCACACGCTACATTACTTGTACTACTTGATCCGGCTAGGCACCCGTTATGCGGGCATAACCCTACGCCATACGTGTCAAAAACACTTCCTGGCTCATGATCCAGAAGCGAGCATACGTGTTCGGGGGTAATGCCCTAGCTCGATACATGTGGAGGGGTAGGGATAAGCGATCACCTGAGTTTACGAGTTGGCTTGATCCGCCACTCTAGCCAGAAGACGTAATCTCTGTGCACGACGTGTTTACTTGACGTGATTTACTTGACTTGTACTTGTCCGTGTTTATACTTGTAAAACTTGTCATTCATGCCCTACCTGCTACTTGCTACTTGTTACTTGTTACTTGCACTTTACCTTATTTGTTACTTCCATACTAAACTTGCCATGCCATGCATCATGTTATAACCGCTAGGTTGCTAGTTTACCTTCCTTTCAGTTTCCTTGCCCAAGTCTTTTTAGACTTGCTGACATGTGCCCCTTTACTCTTTTGGGTGACACATGTTAGATCCTGATCCTGAGGTTGCTGCTGAGGACGTGGTGTTCGCTGACGCTGAGTCAGATCCCGCGTTCATTGAGGAGTTTGAGGACACAGGCGATCAGTCGTAGAGACTGTTTGTGCTGTTGTTTAGACTATTTTAGTTGTCGGTACGTAGCACCAATACTTTGTTCTGTGTTGGCTTTTGTTGGCCATGTTTTGGGCCTAGACTCTTTCTTTTAGCCTGGTGGCTTTTCTGGATGTTGAACTTAATTTTAGTATTTGGACCATGCTGAGATTTGGAATCCTATTTCTGTTTCTCCTTGTGTTATTATCTTGTTCTGTCGTGGTTACAGGGACCTGCATATGTATTATTGACGCTTATTAGGCGTGTAGCTTTACAGCTCCACGTTTGAGCGGACCTTCTTACGTCTCGCCTCCATTTTAGGGAAGCGGGGCGTAACACCGGGTTGTGGGGAACCAGGATAAAATCGCTTGTCTCTGCGTTTGTTTTTCTGTGATTGTTTATATTTCTTGTACAAGCATTTTTCATTTGCTAATCTTATATCTTTGTAATTCCTTGTTTATTTATTATTGCAAAGATTGTTTATTTAATTCCGCTGTAAAAAGATCTCTTTGTAAAGATTTATATCTGATTGTAATCTTTTCTCTATCATATTTGTAAGATTACTTTGTTGATTAAGAACCAAGCGTAGATCACTCTTTGGCTTCTTAGGCAACCATAGAAGGATTTTATTTGTGCTAATCTTAACAATCGAAAAAGTATACTATTTGCACAACACTATTCAACCCCCCTTCTAGTGTTGTTTGCCATCCACAGGATCCAACAGCTGCAACCGCTTCCTATCCCGGAGTGGAAGTGGCAACATATTACGATGGATTTCGTGACTGGTTTACCTCGGACCCCGAGGCAGAACGACGCAGTTTGGGTGATCGTAGATCGATTGATTAAGTCTGTGCACTTTATCCCATTCCGAGTGGGCCAGTCTACGGAAGCTTTGGCGAGGAAATATCTAGAGGTAAAATTTCATTTCTACTTCTCTTTTAATTTCCTCTTTGAGTTAGTTGTGATGTAGACCGTGTACGTGCAGGAGATTGTATGCTTACATGGAGTCCCCGTAAGCATCGTGTCTGACAGAGACACGAGGTTCACATCTCAGTTCTGGAGAAGTCTACAGGAGAATTTGGGTACGAGTCTGAGTTTCAGCACGGCGTACCACCCGCAGACCGATGGCCTGTCGGAGAGGACTATTCAGATTCTGGAGGATATGTTGCAAGCTTGTACGCTCGATTTGAAGGGATCATGGGAGGACCATCTCTACTTGGTAGAGTTTTCATAAAACAACAGCTACCAGGCGAGCATTGGCATGGCGCCGTTTGCTGCCTTATATGGGAGAAAATGTTGATCGCCACTGAGCTGGGATGACATTGGAGATCGGGAGCTTTTGGGTCCAGAGATGATAGTGGAAGCTGTGGATGTCGTGAGGGACATCAGGGAGAAGCTTAGAGTTGCACAGGATCGCTTCAAGCATTGGGCAGATGCCAAGAGGAGACCCTTGGAGTTTCAGCCTGGAGATCACGTCTTCCTGAAGATTTCTCCGAACCGCGGAGTCATTCGTTTCAGGAAGAAGGGAAAGCTGAGTCCAAGATATATTGGGCCATTCGATGTGCTAGAGCGTGTGGGAGCAGTGGCCTACCGCCTTGCTCTGCCACCATCTTTGGAGGGAGTTCACGACGTATTACACGTATCTCAGCTATGTCGGTACGTCAGTGATCCGTCACACACGGTTGATTTCTCAGAGATTATAGTTCGCCCGGACCTGACGTATAACCAACAGCCTGTGCAGATTTTGGACCGTCGACAGAAGAAATTGAGGAATAAAGTAGTCGACCTAGTGAGAGTAATGTGGCGGCATGGATCACCTGGAGAGTCCACCTGGGAGCGTGAAGATTATATGAGAGAGTGCTTCCCGCATCTTTTTCCGAGCAGTGCTTGATGTTGATTCCGAGGACAGAATCATTTCTATGTTGGGAAGTATGTAACGGTTGGTTTTTGATCGTACTTTCTTCGTGCACGTGCTTTTGATCGTGCACGTATTTATCTTATACTTGTTTGATTTTGAACACTTTTGTGTGATATGTCGTTGTGATCGTCTCTGAGAGTATTAAATTGTGGCACTATTTTGGAACGATATTTCTCGGGTCGTTCTTCCACGATTTGATCATATTTGAAGTGACGTCACGATTTTCAGTTTTGACATGTGACGTTTCTATTTTTAGTTTCGTCCCTCGACGTTGAAATTTAGATCTATCTTCTTAGTTCTCTTTCTTTCGTCGTCCCGAGCACTCCATATTTATTTTACAATTTTTAGACTTCATTTGACCTATTTTCTATTTTTGACTAAGTTTATAATATTTTTAAATCCTACTTTTATAAGTATTTTAATTCTAATAAAATTCCAATTTCTTTATAACTCCCCCAAAATAATTTTTGGCCCAAGCCCTAGCCCTAGCCGCATCTCCATGCGTGAGAGAGGGCGAGGGAGAGTTATTTTAGTTATTTTAATTATTTTAATTATTTTAAATAATTTCATACATCCTAGACCTAGCCCCAACCCCCTTTCCTATTTATATAAGTCTAGGTTAAGTTATTTTCGCATAACTCAAAACCCTAGCCGTCAAAAACACCCCCAAAAGCTTCGCACCCCCTACAGCCGCAGCCGCCCGCACGACCGACGGATCGCCCCGCATTCCCTTGGTCTAACCGAGGCTCTCGCCCGCAGCCGCCCCGCTCCGCAACGTTGCAAGCTGCAACGTTGTAGCCCGTAGCCGCCCCCGCTACGACCGCCCCGTTCCTCCACATCCGCCCGCTACGACCGAGAGCCCCGCCCGCTGCAGCTTCCGCTTCGCAAGCGTCCGCACCCACAGCGCCTGACCGAGAGCCACGCTCGGTCTGACCGATCCGCTCCCCCGCTCCGCACTAAGCCCCGCCTCTGCAGTGTCCGATCATGAGCTCCGCAGTGTCTGACCGACAGCACCCTTCGTATCGGCCCGCTGCGACCGAGAGCCCGCATCCCTGACTGACCGACCGCTGTGTTCTCTCGGTCTGACCGAGAGAAATCCTCGCAGCGGCTCGGTCTGACCGAGCGACATTCGTCGCAACCCCGCATCCATCGCATCGCTTGCCACCGTGGGCCCCCCAAGTTCTCTAGAAGTGTTATGGGTCTCCCATTGACCCCTAGCACTGCTGTGGGCCCCACTTTGGTGATCTTCTTCGTGGATTTGCCGACTACGACGTTACGACACGTCGTAGCCCTTTGTCGCAAGATCTAGCTTTGGAATCTTGTTCGCGATTCAGATTTGACGACGAGGAGTTTTTCGCCACTACGTTCATTCTATTCCAGACTCCGGAAAAGGTTGGTTTCCCGAACTCGTAGCAACCCCCACCGTAGCTATAATCAGACCCTAAACTAAAAGTCGACAACTTTAATTAAATTTCCTTTTCGCTCTTTTAAAACATTATGCAAACATAGAAAAATCGACGAATGGACTTTTTGACTGTGCACATAGGATAGAATCGTCGAATAGGGCTGAACATCAAAAACGTGATTTTTGACGAATAGGATAGTCCTGATAACCTAGACACGAACCCTAATAGGAATAGCTGAAAACGAGACCTGACACCGTCGACGTGACACTATTTCAGACGGACTTTTGCTGAGGAGACGCTTGGACGAGACGCTCCGGGAGGACGACACACTCGCCACCGCAGGCAAGTGTATCCACTTGCACTTTTGGCCGTGCTTAGGCCCTAGTTTGTAAGAACTGTTAACTGTGAACAAAGAGAACCGGACGTGAAATGATAGCGTCCGAGACGTCCCTTGACGGCTCAGACTTGACGACGAAGTCTGTGTTGGATATGGACGACATGAATACACCCATGAGGGGATGTATGAGGGTATATGGACCTCAGATGTCGTGTGCACGAAAGCGTGCGCGGAGGGATCCTTTTCTCGTGTGAAAAGGACCACTCGATAAGTGGAAAAAGCCACTCGATAAGTGGAAAAGTCACTTTATAAGTGCATAAAGGCACTTGATAAGTGAATGAAGAAGAGGATAAATGAATGTGCTAATATAGGCTAATAAGCTTATATTTAGTTATTTCCTACAATAACTACCCCTAAAGCCTATAAATAGGACCCAAGGGTAAGGCATTCAAACTACACTTTCCATGCCATAAGTTTGCATAAGGCATCTTATGTTCTTCTTCTCCCTTCCATTAAAATCCTCTTCTAGTTAGAGATTTAGGCGGTGAAACTCTGCTTCGATCCTCCGTGACGAAGTATTGACCGTTGTGGCGAATCCGAGGGCAAAGTTCAGAGATTACGGTGCCGCATACACAAACGTAAGTCTCTACTTTATTCGATCCTAACGTCGTTGTTTTGACAGGCTCCAACATTGGTATTAGAGCCATACGGGTTCGCCCCGGTCAAACCGCCGCCCCGTCGAACCGATGAACGAGGCGTTGTCTTTTTCACGAATGGGTATCCTACCATTATGGATATGGTAGGAACGCTTCGTGACGGAGAGAACGCAGCGGTTGTTCTTTTCACGTTAGGGTCTCCTACCATTACGGATATGGCAGGAACTCTCCGTGACGGGAAGACCCGACCGTTCATATCACCAAGCTCGCACTCTTCATGGATGCTGAGTCTCCATTCAATAGGGAATGTGAACTCTCTTCATGTGGAGCGTGTAGTTTACGAACTTTAGAGTATGTTATTTTTCATTTTGGCACACGGCCATTAGAGAATAACTACTTTCTCGACGAACGGGTGTCTCATCGGAGAAGAAGATGGTGGTTATTTCCATCGGAGAAGATGATTTTTAGTGCATGTTCACCATGGCCAAATGGGCTATGGAGGCAATGCATCCCCCCTCCCCATGCGGAGGGGGTTGGCTACGGCCAATAACTTCGACGGACACCCTCTCGGGGGGGGTGTGCGGCCAACCCCATGCAAGGGGGTGGCCGGCCATGGCCATATGGGCCATGGCCGGCCAAGGCCAAAGGGCCATGGCCGGCCCCGGCCATGGCCAGGCCGGCCCCGGCCTGGCCGGCCAGGGCCAGGGGGCCCTGGCCGGCTGGCCAGAGCCAGGGGCCTGGTCGGCCCTGGCAGGGGCCAGGGCCGGTGCCCTGGCCTCCAGGGCCAGGGCCATACCGGCCCTGGCCGGCCTCGGCCAGGGCCAGGGGTCCCTGGCCGGGGGGGGCCAGGGCCCTGCCGGCCCTGGCAGAGGCCAGGGCCGGTGCCCTGGCCTCAGGCCAGGGGCCGGCCCTGGCCGGCCAGGGCAGGGGCCCTGGCCGGCACAGTGGCCGGCCCTGGCCTGCCGGGGTCAGGCCGGCCGGCCATGGCCGAGGCCGGCGCCGGCCACTGCCGGCGCCGGCCACTGCATTGGGCCGGCCTCGGTCAATGCAGAGCCCCGGTTGACCCAATTTTTTGATGGGGGGCTTACGTGACTGAAAGGGGGAAACTTGCATGGCAGTGGCTTGCACGAACAATCCCTACGGGTCCAACGGCAGTACTCTGCGGCAAAATTCTCCTATAAGGGGGGAAACGCCTGGATCCATACGGGAGCCGATGACGATGGCTTGCAGAAAAATCCCCTAAGGGGGGATCCGGCCTTGGCACAGCTACGGCTCAATCCCGAGCAAATGGCCAGGGATTACCGTATATTTCGCTAGTATCATAAGGGTACTAAGTTGAAATATCGTTTTTTGCTTTTGAAAAATACGTTTTCAAAAATGCTTTTCCGCTGCGTAGTACTATAAGAGTACTATTATTTGATAAAGTGATGGGAAAATATTGAAAGTTACTCTAGATGGTGATTGGAAACGTAGTGACCTTTCCGATTCTAGAGTAACATCTTCAATATTTTTTGAAAGTAACTTATCAAATTATAAATATCATTCCAAGTGGGAGTTGAAATTAGAACTATCCAAATGGGATATTCTATTATCATTTCAAATGGGAAGTATATTTTAAGAATTTTCAATGCAATGTTTTTGATCAAACCTTCGGTTTTGTGTCTTTTGCAGCATTTTAAAAGTAAAATGTCTTCCGCTTCAAAGAATATCGTCGCTGAGTTAAACAGAGGTGAAAAACTCAACGGCGATAATTACAAACTATGTTCCATCAAGATACAATACGTTCTAGAGGAGCAAGAAGTGCTCGAAACTCTAAAGAACGTAATGATTGAACCGGAGTTGGGCACTACGGCCCAACACAGACGAGACAAGGAAGCTTTTGATGCTTGGTCTCGGAAGAACAAGATAGCCCACATTACGTTACTGTCCAGTATGGCAGATGACATAATGCGCATCTTCCGAGAGCATGACCTAGCCATGGACATATGGTCCAAGCTAGAGGAGAAGTTTGGTGGCACATCGGTGTCCAAACTTCGCGCCTTAACTATCAGATTTGATTCATACAAGAAACGTCCAGATCATTCCATGGGGAAACATCTGCGACATATGGCGAATCTAATCTCAGAGTTAAAGGATGCAGGTCATGTGCTCACTGATGAGCAACAAATCAAAGCAGTCATACGTTCCCTACCAAATGGGTAGGACCAAATGAAGATGCATCTCACTCATAATGAGAGCATCAAGACCTTCAGCGATGTTTCCAAGCACCTCGAATTAGAGGAAGAGCGGCTTGCGGCTGCCAAGCCAAGTGCAGAAGTGCACATGGTTGCTAGTTCCTCACACGGGGGAAAGAAAAGGAAAGATCGTTCGAAGTTTACTAATGAACGTAATAAGCAACCTGAGTCTACCAAGAAACCCAAACATAAGGGTGGGCACAAGAAATGGCACAAGAAGAAAGACTTGAAGAAGATCAAGTGCTTCAAGTGCAACAAGCTCGGTCACTATGCTCGTTCGTGTACGAGTGGAGGCGACGAGGTAAATTGTAATTATACTAGTTACATATGTGTTTCTAGTTCAATATTTCTTGTGGAATCTAATCCATTTTGGATAATTGATTCAGGTGCCACCGACCACATAGCAAGGGACAGACGGTCCTTCGTGGAGTATCACCGGATACCCCAAGGAACGAAGTGGATTTATGTAGGAAACAACACACGTGTTGAAGTGAAAGGCGTTGGGACTTGCAAGCTAGTCTTGGACAACGGCCGCACTCTCCTACTTCATGATGTTCTCTTCGCTCCAGATATTCGAAGGAATATAATATCTGTGGTCGTGTTAATGGGTCTTGGTTATAGCTGGTTTTTTCATGATTGTAAAGTGGACTTGTCTTGTAATAATTCCTTAATTGGTACTGGGTATGTATTTAAAGGATTTATTGTACTAAATACAATGTATGACTCTTCATTTTGTAATGAAAATTTCCTTGTCGCAAATTTTTCGACTTATGAGTCAGATATAATTTGTTGGCACGCAAGGCTTGGTCATATTGGACCAACGCGTATGGATAGACTTGCCAAACGTGGCCTTCTATCCAATGTTTCAAAGGTCGAAATGTCGACTTGCGAACATTGCCTTGTAGGGAAATCTTGTCGCAAGCCGTTTGGAACCAGCACAAGGGCCGAGGTTCCATTACAGCTCATCCATTCGGACATATGTGGTCCGATGAATGTCAAGACAAGACGCGGGAAGTCCTATTTCATCACTTTTATTGATGATTTCACCCGATTCGGACATATCTATTTGATATCCCACAAAAGTGAAGCATTAACCTGCTTTAAAAACTATATGAGTTTAGTGGAGAATCAATTAGATCGCAAGATTAAGGTCTTGCGAACCGATAGGGGCGGTGAATATCAATCAACAAGTTTTAAGGAACTTTGTGATGAAAAGGGCATAGTACATCAGGTAACTATGCCTTATACTCCTCAACAAAATGGTGTTACAGAAAGGAGAAATAGGACTTTAATGGAAATGGTCCGTTCAATGATGGCGCAAGCTAACTTGCCAATCACCTTTTGGGGTGATGCATTATTGATGGCCGCTTTCATTTTAAACCGCGTACCCTCGAAATCAGTTAGCTCCACTCCTTATGAGTTGTGGAACCAAAGGTCTCCTGACTTAAACATTTTAAAACCTTGGGGATGTGCATCATACGCACATATTTCCTCCCATAAGTATGGCAAACTTGGGCCAAGGGGAAGGAAATGTATCTTTATACGATATGCAGAAAACTCTAAAGGTTATGTTTTCGTTAGTCAGGAAGACAATGGAGGACTAATTGAGTTTGAGTCGAGGGATGTCACTTTCTTGGAAAACGAGTTTCCAAGACAGGGCGAGATAAGTCAGGACTTATCTCTATTTGAGATTAATGATCAAGAAGGATTACCTCATTCGAGTGGGAGAATTCTTGGTGAAGAAGAAAATACGTTTCAAACTTCACCAATGGATGATACGAATGACACTAATCCTATTCCATACGGGAATAATGATCCAAGTGGGAGCATTTCTAACGACATTCCAAGTGGGAGTGATATTAGAATTGATCTAAATTCGAGTCAACAAGGACTTGAAGAATCTCAAATACGACGTAGTAGTCGTACAAGGTTGGCTCCTCTAAGATTTGAGGATGAATTTCTGCAAACCTTTATGACTTTACTACAAGATGATGACGAGCCTGCTACTTTCAAACAGGCCGTATCATGCCCTGCTAAAGACAAATGGATGGAAGCGATGAAGGAAGAGTTGGAATCCATGAAATTTAACCAAGTCTGGGACTTAGTTGACTTACCCAGAGGACGTAGAGCTATTGGGAACAAATGGGTTCTCAAGATCAAGCATAAGGCTGATGGCTCTATAGACAGATATAAAGCTCGCCTTGTCGCGAAAGGTTTTACGCAACAGGAAGGGATAGACTACGAAGAGACCTTCTCACCTGTTGTTCGTTTTACCTCGATTCGCCTGATTCTAGCTATGGTGGCTTGCTTAGACCTCGAATTACATCAGATGGATGTAAAGACTGCCTTTCTCAATGGAGAATTGGACGAGGAGATCTATATGGAACAACCAACAGGGTTTGTAAAAGAAGGAAACGAACATAAGGTTTGTAAACTTCGTAAGTCCATATATGGTCTTAAACAATCCTCGAGGCAATGGTATATACGATTTCAAGAAGTTGTCTTATCAAATGGTTTTTCCATGCTTGATGAAGATAACTGTGTATATATCAAGAGGATTAAGGGCAAGTACGTTATTATGTCTCTATATGTAGATGACATTTTAATAGCCGGAAATGACAAGGGCTTTGTGATGGATATCAAGGCTTGGCTTTCATCAGTTTTTGAGATGAAAGACATGGGAGAAGCCGCATATATCCTTGGAGTTAAGATTTCAAGGAATCGTTCGAAGAAACTTCTTTCTCTTTCACAAGAGACTTATATAAAGAAGGTTTTAGAACGTTTTAATATGCAGGACTGCAAGTCCATTGATACTCCTATAAGCAAGTGCGACAATTTATGTCTGAAATCATGTCCAAAGAACCAAAAGGAAAAGGAAATTATGGAAAAAGTTCCATATTCCAGTGCAGTTGGTAGTCTTATGTACGCTATGATGTGTACAAGACCGGACATCTGTTTTGCCGTTGGAATGGTAAGTCGTTACCAATCCAATCCAGGGCAAGTACACTGGAAAGCGGTTAAGAGGATATTGCGGTATCTTAAGGGAACTGCGGACTATGCTTTATGCTATCAAGGAGATGCCTTGAGGCTCGAAGGCTACACTGATGCTGATTGGGCGGGTGATCTCGATGAGCGACGATCGACCTCAGGATATGTTTTTCTACTCGGATCTGGTGCAATATCCTGGAGTAGCAAGAAACAATCCTGCATCGCACTTTCAACTATGGAAGCCGAGTTTGTAGCATTTAGCATGGCAGTCCAAGAGGCTGTTTGGCTTAGGAAGTTCTTAGACAGGCTAATTGATGCAAGTGACTCAGGTGCTGTACCTATACACAGCGACAGTCAAGCATCTATAGCCTATGTCAAAGATCCTAAATTCCATTGTAAGACCAAACACATAGATATCCGCTACAAATTTGCAAAAGACTATGATAAGACCAAGAAGGTAGACATAAGGTACATATCTACGCATGAGATGATAGCGGATCCGCTTACGAAGGCGATCCCCAGAGATGTGTTTTACAAACACTTATCATCTCAAGGTTTGCGTAAGAGCTGAGTTGTGCCAATGTAAATTCCCATGTCTGTAAATGATCAAATTTAATAAAAGAATAAGTTCTTTTCAACATTGCATATGAATTCTTTAAGAAATGTTTGTGTACATTTTTTTGAAATCTCAGCTATACTTTCTAGTATGTCGGACAGATTAAGGTTGGCTCTCTCACATGAGCAACCGCCTTTATTATATCAGACGGATAAAATAAAGATGAGACCTGTTTAAAGTCAAAATCGTCAGACGGATGATTTAGAGTCATGACTTAAACAAAATGGTCGTATGAAAGATCTGCATCATATGGATGCTTACAAAAGATCTAAGAGGATTCTTTAATCCTATCTGTCTTATGCGGGATGTGGGTCCAGAAGATTATTTGAGTAGTAAAAGGGACTCAAAGTCAGACATTGTGGTGTCTGGTTATCATCCTTACAACATCATTAAGACATACGCTCCATGGGAAAGGAGTGATGTTGTAATACGTATTCATACTACGTATGCATTTTTGACCATTGGGTTAGAATAGTAATAGTGTTTACTATTATGTGAGACCCAAAGACCACATGGGTCTTAACTCGTTACCCTTATGGACTCTAATTGGTTCCTTTAGATTTGACTGGGTGATTGCTATCTTAGCATGTTACTTATGGACTATGGTCAATTCAGTCCGGCGGGGCATGTTAGAAAAGCAAGTCAAGTCAAGATCGAAAGGATCGCAAGAAGAGGAAGATTGATTTCATATTCACATTTGGACTTTAAAGATTCAAAGCTGGCCAGCCAATTGTAATCCAGATGGGATTCAATTGTTGAATATAAAGTATAAGAAATGTGAAGAAATAATCTAGGGTAAAGCATGCGTTGATCTACTCAACTTTGCACCTCGAGGAGTGTTGTGTATCTCTAACAAGTGCACAACAGTGGACTCTATGCGCATGACGGTCACACGGCCTATTTCTCGGTATGACAAACAGAAGAGTTAAAGGAAAAGATGTTTCCTTAAACAATCCCCTCAAGTGTGAGTGGGAGATGTTGGATATGGACGACATGAATACACCCATGAGGGGATGTATGAGGGTATACGGACCTCAGATGTCGTGTGCACGAAAGCGTGCGCGGAGGGAACCTTTTCTCGTGTGAAAAGGACCACTCGATAAGTGGAAAAAGCCACTCGATAAGTGGAAAAAGTCACTTTATAAGTGCATAAAGGCACTTGATAAGTGAATGAAGAAGAGGATAAATGAATGTGCTAATATAGGCTAATAAGCTTATATTTAGTTATTTCCTACAATAACTACCCCTAAAGCCTATAAATAGGACCCAAGGGTAAGGCATTCATACTACACTTTCCATGCCATAAGTTTGCATAAGGCATCTTATGTTCTTCTTCTCCCTTCCATTAAAATCCTCTTCTAGTTAGAGATTTAGGCGGTGAAACTCTGCTTCGATCCTCCGTGACGAAGTATCGACCGTTGTGGTGAATCCGAGGGCAAAGTTCAGAGATTACGGTGCCGCGTACACAAACGTAAGTCTCTACTTTATTCGATCCTAACGTCGTTGTTTTGACAGGATCCAACAGTCTGAGCCCAACAACAACTTTTGACATCGTAGGACTATCTTGTGTGTGCGTGCGTGTGGACACTGTAGGATCCTGTCAAAACAACGATGTTAGGATCGAATGAAGAGGAGAGACTTACGCTTGCGTACGTGGCACCGTAATCTCTGAACTTCGCCCTCGGATTCGCCACAACGGTCAGTACTTCATCACGGAGGATCGAAGCAGCGTTTCACCGCCTAAATCTCTATTTAGAAGAGGATTTTAATGGAAGGGAGAAGAAGAACACAAGTTACATTATGCAAACTTATGGCATAGTAAGATTAGTGTAAATGCCTTACCCTTGGGTCCTATTTATAGGCTTTATGGGTAGTTATTGTAGGAAATAACTAAATATAAGCTTATTAGCCTATATTAGCACATTCAATTATCCTCTTCTTCATTCACTTATCAAGTGCCCTTTTGCACTAATAAAGTGACTTTTTCCACTTATCGAGTGGTCCTTTTAACACGAGAAAAGGTTCCCTTTGTGCACGCTTTCGTGCACACGACATCTGAGGTCCATATGCCCTAATACATCCCCTCATGGGTGTATATATGTCGTCCATATCCAACATCTCCCACTCACACTTGAGGGGATTGTAAGGAAACATCTTTTCCTTTAGTTCTTCTGTTTATCATACCGAGAAATAGACCGTGTGACCGTCATGCGCATAGAGTCCGCTGTTGTGCACTTGTTAGAGATACACAAAACTCTTCGAGGTGCAAAGTTGAGTAGATTAACGCATGCTTTACCCTAGATTATTTCTTCACATTTCTTATACTTTATATTCAACAATTGAATCCCATCTGGATTACAATTGGCTGGCCAGCTTTGAATCTTTAAAGTCCAAATGTGAATATGAAATTAATCTTCCTCTTCTTGCGATCCTTTCGATCTTGACTTGACTTGCTTTTCTAACATGCCCCGCTGAACTGAATTACCATAGTCCATATGCAACATGCTAAGATAGCGATCACCCAGTCAAATCTAAAGGAACCAAATAAGAGTCCTTAAGGGTAAGAAGTTAAGACACATGTGGTCTTTGGGTCTCACATAATAGTAAACAAAATTACTATTCTAACCCAATGGTCAAATGCATACGTAGTATGAATACGCATTACAACATCACTCCTTTCCCAGGGAGCGTATGTCTTAATGATGTTGAAAGGATGACGATCAGACATCACAATGTCTGATTTTAAGTCCCTTTTACTACTCTTTAATCTCCTGGACCCACATCCCGCATAAGACAGATAGGAAAAAAATCCTTTTCGATCTTTTGTAAGCATCCATATGATGCAGATCTCTCATACGACCATTTTGTTTAAGTCATGACTCTAAATCGTCCGTCTGATGATTTTGACTTTAAACAGGTCTCATCTTTATCTTATCCGTCTGATAGAATAAAGGCGGTTGCTCATGTGAGAGAGCCAACCTTAATCTGTTTGATATACTAGAAAATATAGCTGAGATATAAAAAATGTACACACACATTTTCAAGAAACTCATATGCAATGTCAAAAAGAACTTATTCTTTTATTAAATTTGATCATTCATAGACATGGGAATATATATTTGTACAACTCAGCTCTTACGCAATCCTTGAGATGATAAGTGTTTGAAAAACACATCTCTGGGGATTGCCTTCGTAAGCGGATCCGCTATCATCTCATGCGTAGATATGTACCTAATGTCTACCTTCTTGGTTTTATCATAGTCTTTTGCAAATTTGTAGCGGATATCAATGTGTTTGGTCTTACAATGGAATTTTGGATCTTTGACATAGGCTATAGATGCTTGACTGTCACTGTGTATTGGCACAGCACCTGAGTCACTTGCATCAATTAGCCTGTCTAAGAACTTCCTAAGCCAAACAGCTTCTTGGACTGCTATGCTAAAAGCTACAAACTCGGCTTCCATTGTTGAAAGTGCGATGCATGATTGTTTCTTGCTACTCCAGGATATTGCACCAGATCCGAGTAGAAAAACATATCCTGAGGTCGATCGTCGCTCATCGAGATCACCCGCCCAATCAGCATCAGTGTAGCCTTCGGGCCTCAAGGCATCTACTTGATAGCATAAAGCATAGTCTGCAGTTCCTTTAAGATACCGCAGTATCCTCTTAACCGCTTTCCCATGTACTTGCCCTGTATTGGATTGGTAACGACTTACCATTCCAACGGTAAAACAGATGTCTGGTCTTATACACAACATAGCGTACATAAGACTACCAACTGCACTGGAATATGGAACTTTTTCCATAATTTCCTTTTCCTTCTGGTTCTTTGTGTTGGATCCGGTGGATGGCAAACAACACTAGAAGGGGGGTTAAATAGTGTTGTGTAAATAGTATACTTTTTCGATTGTTAAGATTAGCACAAATAAAATCCTTCTAATATTGCCTAAAACCCAAGTAAAGTGATCTACGCTTGGTTCTTAATCAACAAAGTAATCTTACAAATATGATAGAGAAAAGATTACAATCAGATATAAATCTTTACATAGAGATATTTACACAGCGGAATTAAATAAATAATCTTTGCAATAATAAATCAACAAGGAATTACAAAGATGTAAGATTAGCAAATGAAAAATGCTTGTACGAGAAATATAAACAATCACAGAAAAACGAACGCAGAGACAAGCGATTTTATCCTGGTTCCCCGCAACCCGGGTACATCCAGTCCCCGACCAATCCGGTACGAGATTTTCCACTATCTGCCTTGGCAAATACAAGTAACTAACACCACTCGTTAGGATTTCCAACGACCTAGTCTCAACCAGGATTTCCGACTGGCAACACCTAGACTTGTCTAGTGTTCCAACAACAACACAATGAAACTTATATCCAATACACCACAATAAATTGATGGAGATTGGTTTTTACACCCGATTCTATAGCCAATCAATAATAGACAAAATTGTGTCGTGGCTTGATAGAATAAGAGTCTAGATCACACAAAGATACGAGAGAATTCTTTGTGATCTAGAACTAATACTTTTCAAAAAATCCTTTAAACAAAAGTAAAGAGAATAGCAATAAGGATTTTGAAAAACGTTTAGCAAATAAAATGAGAGTATGATCTTTAAAAAAGTAATAACAGAATTTTGCAAGATCACAATAAAAATAGAATTGGCTTGAGAGAATTAAAGAGCGTTTGCACAAGAGATTTGATTTTCAATAGTTGTTATGTTTTTCTCAAATGAAATTAGCTCTTATTTATAGGGAAAATTCTGAGATTTGAAATTCAAATTTTCTTTGACTTTTGTCCCAAAAATCACGGAGAAAATCACTCAACGAATTTTCAAAATTCAAATCAAAACGTCAGAATTTTACAGCTGGTAGTCGACTCCCTCATGTAGGTAGTCGACTCCCAGAGTGTTTCAGGGAATCTTGAATCCCAGCTGGTAGTCGGCTCCCTACTGTTGGTAGTCGACTCCCAGAGGAGTTTTTCCTGCAACACTTCTAGTCAGACAAGTACCTAACTCCAGGGTGTGTAGAGTTTCACTACGGAATTTACAGGATGACTAGAGAAATCTCTCTAAAATACTTTGAAAAGATTTAAAAGATTTTCAAAAACATTTTTCAAATTGTTTTTGTGTGCGTGTGTTTTGTCTATATGATTTGGCTTTAACAAATACCCTAAAGAGACACAACACACTCACTATAGACTTAGGACACGTCTTCGGAAGCTTGATCAATTTGATGGAGTAGAAGTGAGCTTCACTTGAGCTTCTTGTTCTGTTTGAGCTTTGAACTTCATCATTTGACTTAGCCACATTTGTCCTTGTCTTTGAGCGTAGATTTGTGTTTCTTTGAGTATTGACGTGCGTCTATATTTCATATATTCACGCACGTTTTCCTTTGTTTTTCTCCGTGTTTTTCCGCCGTCTCTTATTCGTTTTCGTCTGTTTTCCCGTTTTCTTTCACTTTTCTTTGTTTGTCCATGATTGCAGGGGATTGACCACGTAGGGGACGTTTAATGATGATATCCCAAGTCCCCGGAGCAACGGGAGAAGTCACGCGTGATCCAGGGGGTCAAACGGCGAAGTATTCATCTTTCAGCCCCTCACCCGGTCGGTTGGTCATCTCCAACCGATCGGGTGATGCACGCGTGCACCAACCGGTCGCTGCCGCAGCTCACGAAGAAGTCACCCGACCGGTTCACAGACCGGTTCTGCGGGCAGCTGTTCTCTGTTTTCTCGAGCGGAATTACAACCGATCGGGTGATTCTCACCCGATCGGTTCATCTGTAGCTGAAGAAGATAAGCTGAAGACACGGGCGTTCAACCGATCGGTTCACCCGACTGCTTCAAGATCCAACCGGTCGCTCAAGAACTCACCCGATCGGTTCATGTGATCGGGTGAAAACTCGCCGTTTTCTGATGAAACCGGGAGTTGCTACTCCCTGTGACGGCTGTCTTCTGGATTGCAATCGTCCGATTATGATTCCTACGGTTAAATTTCATTTAGATTGCTTTTTCATGAATTTTTGTGAGTAGTTCCCAAATCTGGGATTTTGGTGGAAACCCCTTCGGGGGCTCTTCCCGATGCGTCCGTAGGGTTAGGAAATCGATAGGGAGTAGGAATCTAACGGTTACGTGGGGTGTTTCATTGTCATCGGCGGGAAAAAGACCGCCTTTGACCGTCGGGCCAAGGGGGAATAAACTTGGCGGTTGACTCCCTAGCCATAGCTCACACCCTTAGCGTTGACGTCGAATCCTAGCACGCGGGAGCGGCAGGACGAGATGTTGGGAGTTATTGTTGCGGGCTTAGTGCTCCCGGGATCGATCAGTGTTTATGGACACGGGAGTGCCCACTGATCGAATCCGGGAAGTCCGGTGTATCATCCTGGGCACCGACCGGAATATCGGGCCCATGGGACGCCGGTACCACTTTCAGAGGCAACGTCCCACCATTAGACCCTAATCCCGATCGCTATCCATACCCGTAGGCCGCGTCGGCGAGAGTCTCTCGTCGGGTTGGAAACCGAAGTCCCGGGTTTACTTTCTTTTCGCCGTCGCATATCGCGCGTTGTCTCTAGTGACATCAACCCCACGGGGAATGCGCCGTATCCGCCAAGGACAAATTCCAACCCGGCCTACTCTCCCAACAACCGGAACCACCCGAATTTCAGTTTTAGCAGCAACCTCTGGGAAGTTCTCCGCCAATAACCTGCCGAAGCTCATAAAGATTAATCGTGCAGAATAGGTATGGGTGAAGATCTGCCCCTGAATGCGGTTGAGTTCACGCGCCGAGACCGGGTGAGTAGCGGGAATATGTGCGGAGACCGATCGGTACTGAACAGTGAGGGGAGCAAGGTCCACCACTGCTCCTACGCCTATTTTATTGCCCCCCTTCCCATACTCTCGATGCTCAAGGGCTCCTTGATTACCCTCGACTTTATCCTTTGAGCCATGCCACTGCCGCCGGCAACCACTTGTCAACCAATTATATATAGAGCCCCCAGAAACCGGGAGTTGCTGCTCCCTGTGACGGCTGTTCCGATTATGATTCCTATCAAGTATGAGTAAAGCTTCACATATTCTGCACACTTAAGTGTAGTGTAGTTAGTACACTAAGCTTTCATTTGGTGTGCTCATCATCAAAATCACTTAGGGTGGAATTCAATTTCCATCATAAATTACCTGCTAAGCAAGAAACAAGCTAAACATCAACTGATACTGTGGATCCTTCTCCTCCAGGAATTTGACGTTGAGATCAAAGGCAAGAAGGGCACAAAGAATGTTTTAGCTGACCATTTGTCTCTGCTCATTCGTGGGGACAAGAACGACAGTTTACCCATTGACGGGTCCTTCGTCGGAGAGCAATTACTTGCAATCAATTCTGCCAACACGTCGTGGTATGTCAATATAGTAAATTTTTTGGTAAGTGGGATCTTACCCCATAGATTGGTTACTTATCAGCGAAGGAAGTTTCTAAGCAATGGCAAACACTATTTCTGGGACGATCCGCATCTCTATAAATCATGACCAGATGGAATAATTAGATGGTGCATCCCCAAGGAAGAAACTACTTGTGTTATTTCCCATTGCCATGACTGTCACGCCATGCTCTCCAGAATACCAGGAATTTCACTTTTCTTTTTTTCCAAGTATCCTGAAGAGTGTGGATGATGAGAGGGAAAGAAAGAGAAATGAGAAACAGAACTTGCAGGTCACTACGCACATGCTGGGATAGTACAAGTGAAGCTCCACTGCAATATCAAAACACCCTCAGAAATAACATAAAATAACAACAACAACAATAACAATATATATATATATATATATATATATATATATATATAACAAATTCCATTTATATACAAAGTCCAGGTACACCACTACATATACACCATCATTCTCCACCTCCCAAGACAACCATATCACACCACAACTACAGCTCACACCAAGTGCTACCCCTGAACCCAACTCCAAGTCACCACCAACCATGATAGCCCGGCTACCTGGAAAAATAGAGGGGAGCACGTCAATGCGTGTCCCAGTAGGAATCCACTTAGATTTGGAACACCAGTTTAAGGTTATCAACCACTAAGCAAGGCATGAGAAATAAGACGTGTAAACTAAATAATATGGCGGAAAGAAAACAGCTATGTGAGGGATCATACCTACGGTTTGATGTCGAGTTACTGCAAGAAAAGGGTTAGCACGAATAATAATACAGGTATTTAAGCAAACATTATCTAATAAGATAAGTACAAGTGCCAGATGTATGGAACATCGTCACAAGCAAAGCAGGTGAAAGGAAGAGGGAAGGTGCTACCAACAGGAGAATGTAACATGTGCAATTCTTATTTTTATGATTGAATTAATTAATTGAATTAATTGGGAACTTGGGTAAACTGTGTGATACCAGGACCTGGACTTCACCCCAAATTTGGGGTGAATATAGCACACGACTCAGTGGACACGGGCACTGTATGCCGGGCCTCTCAGCTCCCCCTTCCTTGGCAGGATTGAGGCTCTCCCACAATAACACAACCTTCGCATGTCCCCTCCACTCCCGGTAAAGGCGAGTGGGTATAAATATCACTTATCACATAATCATTTCCCCCAACTTATCAGTCCAGGCCTCACATCCACAATTTACTCAAATCACACCTAAACCTGGGTTTTGCTAACTCACCCTCATTAGAGAGGACTGAGACATTCTAAATCATCAATTAAACATCATAAGTCATATTATAAGAATCATGAATGCATGGCTTCATCGTGTGAACACTCCTCATTCATATTAATCTGGGTCATGCACCGAAGTGACATGCCCTCAGTCATCGCCTCATCACACAGCAATCTGGGTCATGCACTTACGTTTCATGCCCTCCATCACATCACATACACATTCACGTATAAAAGTGTAGCCAAGCCATCCATGTCCTCAACATCATCACTTTAGAACAGGGTTCTTGGTACAAGAGCTTATAATCTCATTTCTCATGTTTCTTTAACTTCACATTCATTGAGGCATTTCAACAAACACGTGGCTTGCGCCATATCAATGAATACTATCACATCAGAAAATTTAGTGACAAATAACATGATTAAGAATTCATTCAAGTAGCATAACATCCATGCATAATAGAATGGAAAATTTGACATCACCACAAGTTTCAATATTCAACTAGACACTCCAGCTTGCTGGAATTGCCAGAACATTGACGGGGTCCCCGCCACGCCGGCGATGGTGACCGCGTGGCAGCGGGGGTTCTGGTTTAGATATTTGTAACCGCAAGCGCACGGTGTTGTAGTGTGGCTTGGGGGTCGAACACAGGGAGGCTAGGATGTGCTTGTGTCAAGGAGGACCAAAATCACCCCGTGGGCGAGCTAGCCCGAATCGGTTGATGGTTGTCACGGAAAGGAATGCAAGGTATGAACAATAAGAAAATAAACCCGGGACTTTGGTTTCCACTCCAACGAGCGACTCTCGCCAATGCGGCCTACGGGTAGGAAAGCGATCGGAATTAGGGTCTAATGGTGAGACGTTGCCTCTGAAAGTGGTACCGGCATCCCATGGGCCCGATATTCCGGTCGGTGCCCAGGATGATACACCGGACTTCCCAGATTCGATCAGTGGGCACTCCCGTGTCCATTAACACTGATCGATTCCGGAGCACTAAGCTCGCAACGATAACTCCCAACGTCTCATCCTGCAGCTCCCGCGCGCTAGGATTCGACGTCTACGCTAAGGGCGTGAGCTATGGCTAGGGAGTCAACCGCCAAGTTTATTCCCCCTTGGCCCAACGGTCAAAGGCGGTCTTTTTCCCGCCGATGACAATGAAACACCCCGCGTAACCGTTAGAATCCTAATCCCTATCGATTTCCTAACCCTATGGATGCATCGGGAAGAGCCCCCGAAGGGGTTTCCGCCAAAATCCCAGATTTGGGAACTACTCACAAATATTCATTAAAAAGCGATCTAAATGAAAATGAACCGTTGGAATCATAATCAGACGATTGGAATGCGGAAGTAATAGAGCAAATAAGACAATACTAAAATTTGAGAAAGATCCGAAAACTTACAAAAGAGCAGTAATTACAGCCGTCACAATAGGAGAAAACAGTAAAAACTAGCAGCTCTTCCGTTTCTGGAACCCTAGGGGTTCTATTTATAGGCTCTCGTATCACCTGATCGGTTGACAAGTCAACCGATCGGGTGATCCGTTACAGATAATAAACAGAAAACGACGAGCTTTCACCCGGTCATATGAACCGGTCGGTTGAGTTCTTGGAGTGACCGGTTGGATCTTGGCGCCATCGGGTGAAGTGATCGGTTGGGTGCCCGTGTCTTCGGCTCTTCAGCATCAGCTACAGATGAACCGATCGGGTGAGAGTCACCCGATCGGTTGGAATTTGGCTCGAGAAGACAGAGAGTTGGCCCCAGTTGAACCGGCCCGTGAACCAGTCGGGTGACTTCCACTTGAGCTCCGGCTGAGACCGGGTGGTGCACGCGTGCATCACCCGATCGGTTGGAGATGACCAACCGACCGGGTGAGGGGCTGAAAGATGTATTCTTTGACGTTTGACCCCCTGGATCACGCATGACTCCTCCCGTTGCTCCGGGGACTTGAGATATCATCGTTAAACGTCCCCTACGTGGTCAATCTCCTGCAAACATGGAGAAACAAAGAAAAGTGAAAGAAAACGAGAAAATACGAGAAAACGAATAAAAGACGGCGGAAAACACGGAGAAACACAAAAGAAAACGTGCGTGAATATGTGAAATATAAACGCACGTCAAAATCCCCCAAGCTGAACTCTTCCTCGTCCTCGAGGAAGACGAGTGAGAGTAGGAGCTCGGAGGGGAAAAATAGAGAGAAAGAGAGAAAAAGAAAACTCTATATCCTAGATCGTCTGTCAGAGCCAACGAAATCAAAAACGACACACCAAGCAAGCAAACGTCAAATCACATCACTAAACCTAGGAAAACGAGTCCCAATAAGTGTCGTGGGCCCACGCGGTGAAGCGCGTGTGAGTGCGGTCGTGTGCTAGCAAATGGTGTCGCTTTCTACAATGTGCTATGAGCTCATATACGCAAATCCAGGAAATGACCCAAATACCGATTCGAATTTGAAATTGCGGTGAATATTAGTTCGAGCATGCATGAGATGAGTATAAGAAGTGAAACGTATCATGCATCGGGGACTCCACAACTAGGGTTAAGGAAATCACGCCACTATAGCCTAGATACTAGCTAAAAAGTTCCTAAGCCAAGTGTTTTCGAAAACGATGGGGGTTGAGATGATGTGGAGTAGAACGCTCGGTGCAAATTCTCGCCTTCCCTTTATTCTCGGTAGATAGGAAAAATATTCACACTTGAATTTTTTTGGGTTTTGGGTATTTGTATTTTTTTTGGCTTTTTGGCTATACAAAAATTTTCTTTTCTTTTCTTTTTGGGTTTTTCTTTTCTTTTCCCTTTTTTTGTTGAATTTTTGGGTTTTTGGCTATACACATGTGTACTCTCCCAAGTGGGAGAACGGTACACGACGAGGGGATTTGCACCAAGTAAAACTAAAAAGAAGTCGAAATCTAAACACTTGGGCAAAGGAAACTATTCTCGCTAAATAGAGCATAGGCTAAATGGGTTATCCTAGTCCTTAATTGTGGAATCCCGACGCATGCGAATTGAAATATACGATATAAATATAGCATGCATATAGTAGAAGCAAGTACCGCATATTCAAATCGAAGCACGATAATCTAGGGGTCATTCCTGGACAGGTATATAAAGTAAAATCACAAAGTAGAAGCACACCAAATAGCTAGGCACGATGCACGACTCACAAAAAGCTAAGTGGACCCGCGATGCGTGAAATGCAAGAGGACTCGAAATCCTAGGGTTAGTGAATGTGATTATCGATGCCATGCTAGGTGTGTGTGATTTTTTTGGCGATTCATCATAGGGTTCATCTCCAGGAGAAAGAGATAAAAAGAAGAAAAGAGAAAAAATAAAAAATAAAAAACACGATGAAAACGACACAAAAACGAAAAAGTAGGACTCAAATGACGCACACAGTGCGACTCCCCCAAGCTGAAGCTTGCATTGCCCTCAATGCAATATGAGTGAGTACGGGAGGGCAATGAAGATGGGGGGGGGGGATACGCATCGACACAAAAAGAAATGAAAACGAGAAAAACCACAGAGATGAAACTGAAAATAAAGAAAGATCAAGATCAAAATCAAACGACACGAAAATAGAAATAAAACCACACGACACGACACTCAAAAGGGGAAAAACAAGCACACACACAAAAATGAGAAAAACAACAAAACACGACAACACACCAAAATAGACGTCCCCCAAGCTAGACATGTCAGTGCTAGCAAATAAAATGTGATCGTGAAATGCAGAGATATGCAAGGGGGAGTCAATCGGATTCGCTGGTACTGGAATGGTAGGGGGAGGGGGAGGAGGGTGGGGAATAGTGAATGAAAGAATCCTCAGAGGAAGAGGAGGGTGTGCCTATGGGGGAAGGAGGGGCGACAGGCTGGAGCACGGGAGGATCGATGTGCACCGGGGGGCTGTGGTGGAGAAAGATCGTACCAGGTGGGCCGACAGTTGGGTGCCAATCGGGAGGATCCAAGGGTGGTAGATGCACTAATGGAGAATACCAAGGATCGGGGTAAAACTCCCAAGGCAGATGAGATGGGGGGTAGGGTAGCCGCAAAGGGGCTAAAGGTGGCAGGATCGCGAATGGTGCGCAGGTGGGGCCATAGAGGTAGACAGCACGGTCTTCACCGAAGGGAGTGAGCATATTGATATCGATCAAGTAATTGCGATCAATACGGCTACGTCCGGGCAAAATAGGGAGGTCGGGTGGTACTCTCAGAACACAGCTGACAATAAGAGTGATCATCCCACCACAACAGATGGATCCAGAAGTGGCACGGCTAACGGCAAAAATTTCGTGGACGATCCAATGAGCGGCGTTTATGGGCATAGGGATGTTCCCAAGGATCCTGTCATCGGACATGGCATAGAGAAAGAAGAGCTCATCCCTAGATACAGTGGACACATCCACGCGGGCGAAAACAGTGTTGGCGAGGATGCAATGGGCGAGGCGGTAACACGGGTGAATAATGTAGGAGGCAAGAGCCTCGGGTGGAAAGGTGGTGTACCGGGTAAATCGTTGCCAAACACCATCAGCCCGGAATTGAGAGTAGATGTCAGTTCGATCGTGGGTGGAATGTTCAGTATTAAGATCGGGGTGACGGAGGTTGAGGATATTGTTCAACTCGATGAAACCCAGAGAAAAATCGCAGTTGAAAGCGCGGAAGGAGAAACCCCCATCAGACAACTCGATGGAACTGAGGAATTCAAGCGTGAGATTTCTGTGTGTGTGAGCATGGATGTAAGAGAGGGTATGGCACCCGATACAGTTGAAAATTCTGGCGACGCCGTTCGAAAGCCCTAGAGCTTCGAGTGTGGGGCGATCAGCGAAGAGTGTAGGTCTCATCGGGCGATGAAGTAGTGCTCGTAAACGGTCAGACTGTTCTTCCGTAGAAGGGTTTATGCCAAGGAAAGAGGGGGAAAAGGGGCCGTAGAGCGGATCACGGCGTGAAGATGATGCAATCTCTTTCCCTTTCTTAGACATGAAGACTATGTGGGTGGCGAAAATGAAAGTGGAGGCGTGGCTACGATGAATATAGAGCAACTGAAGCAGGTACAACACCAATTTAGGATATTACAGATAAAGTAAGAGATGTGTAGAGTGGAAGAGTGTTACCCATCGATGTAGCAAGATCAAGCTCCCGGGGGACTCGCGTAGTAGGAGGAAACAATTCGGGAAGCCGCCGCTCGCTGATCCGACAAGAAACAGATTTTCGAAAATTTTGGGGCTAGGGTTAGGGTTTGGGTGTTTTGATGATGGAATGTCGACGATGGCGAGGTGGCGGGGGTGGGGAAGTATGGGAGTGAGTGGGGATGAGGGTTTAGGGGCAGTATGTTGGGTGGAGGAGGTCGATTCGACAGTTGGAGGGCGTGAAACCGCGTGAAGGGGATTTTCGGGGGTCGGGTGGCGGTCACCGTGCGGTAGGGGTATTTATAGGGGCGAAACTGAACCGATCGGGTGAGTTCTCACCCGATCGGGTAGGCAAATTTCGAAAGTTCTTGTCGGCCAACAGCTACAGGTGAACCGACCGGGTGAATACTCACCCGATCGGTTGACCGTTTCCCAAATTTTTCCCGAGAATGGGGGGTTGCTCACCTGGTCGCCTCAACCGATCGCGCTCTAACTCAACCGATCGGTTGATATTTCCCAAAAATTTTCCGAGACTTCTCCCCAGATCACCCGGTCTGTCACCCGGTCTCTCCATTCTTCACCCGATCGGTTCATTTGGGGACAGATGCGGCTTGTATCTGATACATCCCAACCGATCGGGTGGGAACTCACCCGATCGGTTGAGGCCTTGTTTTCTGCAAAACCCAAGAATCGCCTGAGTTCCTTCATGGAAGTTGTTTCGGCTGGATTTATTTATAAAAATAGAGAAAAATAAAGTATAAAAAATCCTAAAAATAAAGGAAAAAAAACGAAACATAAGTTTAGAACATGGGTTGCCTCCCATGAAGCGCTTTCGTTTAACGTCGTTTAGCTTGACGCCTCTAGCGGTGGTCAATTATGATCCGGAGGGTTAGAGGAAGGGTTGTTGTTTGTTGGGGATCCGACCGGAGAGAACTCTGGTTCTCCAACTGCATAGTGTTTCAGACGCTGTCCGTTGACTTTAAACGGCTCATCCCTTCCCATTATCTCGAGAGCCCCATGCGGGAAAACCTTGGTGACGCGGAACGGTCCCGACCACCTTGACTTGAGTTTTCCAGGAAAGAGCTTCAGCCTTGAGTTGAATAGGAGAACTAAGTCCCCTTCCTTGAATTCCCTCTTCAAGATTCGCTTATCGTGCCACCGCTTCAGCTTCTCCTTGTAGATCTTGGCGTTCTCATAGGCATTGAGCCGGATTTCGTCGAGCTCGTTGAGTTGTAACTGCCGGTGCACTCCTACCTTCTTGGTGTCGAAGTTCAGATTCTTGACTGCCCAATATGCCTTATGCTCCAATTCCACAGGAAGATGGCAAGCTTTCCCATAAACAAGCCGGTAGGGAGTTGTGCCGATAGGAGTTTTAAATGCCGTCCTGTAGGCCCAAAGCACGTCAGGAAGCTTCGATGACCAGTCCTTTCTAGAATTGGCCACCGTTTTTTCTAGTATGCTTTTAATCTCCCGGTTAGAGACTTCCGCCTGACCGCTGGTCTACGGGTGGTAGGCACGCCCCACCCGGTGTTGTACCCCGTATTTTTTTAAGAGGGCCTCAAATTTCTTCTCTATAAAGTGGCTCCCTCCGTCACTGATCAGGACACGAGGTACACCGAACCATGGGAAGATGATGCTTTTAAAGAACTTGGCCACCACTCTGGAATCGTTGGTTGGACTGGCCATCGCTTCAACCCATTTCAACACGTAGTCTACAGCCACCAAGATATATTGGTTCCCCGAGGAGGAAGGGAACGGTCCCATGAAGTCCACTCCCCATACATCGAAGATTTCTACCTCCAGGATGTAGTGTTGAGGCATCTCATTCCTCTTGGAGATATTCCCAGCTCTTTGGCATTTATCGCAGGCTTGGACATAAACATGTGTGTCCCTGAAGAGTGTAGGCCAGTAGAATCCGCTTTGTAGAATTTTTGCGGTGGTCTTGTAGGTGCTCGCGTGCCCTCCACATTGCTGCCCATGGCAGTGGGAAATGATGGAGGTCGCCTCAGTTTCAGGGATGCATCTTCATATCACCCCATCATTGCAGGTTTTGTATAGGTGGGGGTCATCCCAATAAAATTTACGGACCTCATGGAAAAATTTCTTCTTCTGCTGAAAGCTCACATTGTGGGGGACGATGGCACAAGCCAGATAATTTGCGATGTCGGTGTACCAGGGGGGTCCAGGAGGAAGAGACAGAGAAGAGATGCTCGTCAGGGAGTGAATCATCGATCGGCGTAGCATTTAGATCGAGGGTAGGCATCCTGGACAGGTGATCGGCGACAACATTCTCCGCACCCTTCTTGTCTCTGATTTCCAGGTCGAATTCCTGGAGGAGGAGAATCCATCTAATGAGTCGTGGCTTAGATTCTTTCTTGCTCAATAGGTATTTAAGAGCCGCGTGATCCGTGTGCACGATCACCTTGGCGCCAACGAGATATTGTCGGAATTTATCCATGGCGTAGATGATCGCGAGCAATTCTTTTTCCGTGGTAGTATAATTTCTTTGGGCGGCATCAAGGGTTTTGCTCGTATAATATATGACATGAAGATTTTTATCCTTCCTCTGCCCCAAGACGGCACCAACCGCATAATCGCTAGCGTCACACATCAGCTCAAAGGGTAGATTCCAGTTCGGTGGCTGTATTATGGGCGCGGAAATCAAAGCTTGCTTCAAAGTGCGGAAGGCCTCCATACACTCCTCGCTGAAGACGAAAGGCACGTCCTTCACGAGGAGTTGGGTCAGCGGCCTGGAAATCTTCGAGAAGTCTTTTATGAAGCGGCGATAGAATCCCGCGTGTCCTAAGAAACCACGGACTCCTCGAAGATTGAGCGGTGGTGGAAGCTTTTCAATCACTTCAACTTTAGCCTTGTCAACCTCGATTCCCCTCGAAGAGATGACGTGCCCCAGCACAACTCCCTCTTGGACCATGAAGTGGCACTTCTCCCAGTTTAGGACTAGTCCCTTTTCCTGACATCTCTC
This sequence comes from Scilla litardierei, assembly GCA_030789695.1. Taxonomy (NCBI): domain Eukaryota; kingdom Viridiplantae; phylum Streptophyta; class Magnoliopsida; order Asparagales; family Asparagaceae; genus Scilla; species Scilla litardierei. The sequence goes on along the minus strand of CM061142.1, from coordinate 669,205,385 downwards.
CAGGACCTTAGTTAGATTGCTGAGGCACGAATCAAACTTAGTTCCGTAGACGGAGAAGTCGTCCATGAAAACCTCCATGATGTCTTGGGAGTAGTCGGAGAAGATAACGGACATGAGTCTTTGGAATGTAGCAGGGGCGTTACAAAGTCCGAACGGCATTCTTCTATAGGCATACGTCCCGAATGGGCAAGTGAAAGTCGTCTTCTCCTGGTCATCGTTATGAATAGGGATCTGAAGAAATCCTGAATACCCGTCCATGAAACAGAAATAATTATGCTTCGCCAGTCTCTCGAGCATCTGGTCAATAAAGGGGAGAGGGTAATGATCCTTCCTCGTAGCCTTGTTCAGCTTTCTATAGTCAATGCACATCCTGTACCCCGTGACGGTCCTCGTTGGTATTAGCTCGTTCTTTTCATTGCGAACCACCGTCATTCCTCCTTTCTTGGGTACGACGTGCACCGGGCTAACCCAGCGACTATCGGAGATAGGGTATATAATACCGGCATGTAGAAGCCTAACAATCTCTTTCTTTACAACTTCCATCATTATGGGATTCAACCTCCGCTGTGGCTCAATCGAGGAGGCTTGCTCATCTTCAAGCAGAATTCTGTGTGAGCAGAGGCCTAAGCTAACCCCTTTTAAATCCTCAATTGCATATCCGAAAACTCCTTTAAATCTTTTTAAAACACCAAGAAGTTTGGTCAATTGGTCTTCGGGCAGTGAAGAGTTGACTATGACCGGAAGGGTCGAGCCAGCTCCCAAATATTCATATTTAAGCCCCGGCGGTAATTCTTTCATCTCAACTTCTTGAGGCCCCGACGCATACTTCTCAAGCTGAGCATCCTCAAGGGAAAGGAGTTCTTCGTGGATTTCTCGGAAGCCAGCATCCGGAATCTCACCCTCGGCCGTGGCTCCGCATGGCAAAGTTTCGTAAGGTATAGTGGGAACGATCGAGGGAGGCACCGGGTCTCTTTCAAGCTCATAATAATTGTCCGGGAAGAAGGCTTGTAGGTGAAAACAGGTTTCAACCATCGATGATTCCCCACAACTGTTTCTAGCTTCGTCATTGTCCAAAGACCGGGGACGCTCAATAGAAGTCTGCAAGGGATAGATTGATTCCTGTCCAGCGTAGCCTACAAACCCGGTCGGATGGTTCTCCTGACAAAACTCCACGGACAACTCTTCTTCACTACATTCGGGACCATGGTTGTCGATATACGCCACTTCACCATGAGGAAAGAGAGTTGCCAGGGCAAGGTGCTCCTGCGCATCTCGATATCTCCTCTGACTTTCCACGGCGGCAGACAGGAGGGATAGTATATTCGAAGTATTCAGTGATTCTGCTAAGCTCTGCGCCAAACAACGGATATGGTGAGAGTGATCCCAGATGTCTCCTGAAACTGCATGCAACATCCTCGCCGTGGGGCCAGGATCTTATACGAAAGGAGAGAGAGAGAGAACTGCACAAGTGGCAAACACGTCAAAAGCACGGGTTGCATAAACGGGAACCGCAAGTTGCGATGGAAGCACGGCGATTCAGTCAATTAGCACTATACAATTACTATCCACAGTATGTCCAAGTGAAATTGAAAAGTGTAGAGTGCGAAAATTATCGCGAGGTAGGGATAAGAGCTAGACACTAGGGTTCAAGAGATCCTAAAATAACAAGCACGTTGCCTCCCCGGCAACGACGCCATAAACTTGACGTGGTCCCCGCCACGCCGGCGGTGGTGACCGCGTGGCAGCGGGGGTTCTGGTTTAGATATTTGTAACCGCAAGCGCACGGTGTTGTAGTGTGGCTTGGGGGTCGAACACAGGGAGGCTAGGATGTGCTTGTGTCAAGGAGGACCAAAATCACCCCGTGGGCGAGCTAGCCCGAATCGGTTGATGGTTGTCACGGAAAGGAATGCAAGGTATGAACAATAAGAAAATAAACCCGGGACTTTGGTTTCCACTCCAACGAGCGACTCTCGCCAATGCGGCCTACGGGTAGGAAAGCGATCGGAATTAGGGTCTAATGGTGAGACGTTGCCTCTGAAAGTGGTACCGGCATCCCATGGGCCCGATATTCCGGTCGGTGCCCAGGATGATACACCGGACTTCCCGGATTCGATCAGTGGGCACTCCCGTGTCCATTAACACTGATCGATTCCGGGAGCACTAAGCTCGCAACGATAACTCCCAACGTCTCATCCTGCCGCTCCCGCGCGCTAGGATTCGACGTCTACGCTAAGGGCGTGAGCTATGGCTAGGGAGTCAACCGCCAAGTTTATTCCCCCTTGGCCCAACGGTCAAAGGCGGTCTTTTTCCCGCCGATGACAATGAAACACCCCGCGTAACCGTTAGAATCCTAATCCCTATCGATTTCCTAACCCTATGGATGCATCGGGAAGAGCCCCCGAAGGGGTTTCCGCCAAAATCCCAGATTTGGGAACTACTCACAAATATTCATTAAAAAGCGATCTAAATGAAAATGAACCGTTGGAATCATAATCAGACGATTGGAATGCGGAAGTAATAGAGCAAATAAGACAATACTAAAATTTGAGAAAGATCCGAAAACTTACAAAAGAGCAGTAATTACAGCCGTCACAATAGGAGAAAACAGTAAAAACTAGCAGCTCTCCCGTTTCTGGAACCCTAGGGGTTCTATTTATAGGCTCTCGTATCACCCGATCGGTTGACAAGTCAACCGATCGGGTGATCCGTTACAGATAATAAACAGAAAACGACGAGCTTTCACCCGGTCATATGAACCGGTCGGTTGAGTTCTTGGAGTGACCGGTTGGATCTTGGCGCCATCGGGTGAAGTGATCGGTTGGGTGCCCGTGTCTTCGGCTCTTCAGCATCAGCTACAGATGAACCGATCGGGTGAGAGTCACCCGATCGGTTGGAATTTGGCTCGAGAAGACAGAGAGTTGGCCCCAGTTGAACCGGCCTGTGAACCGGTCGGGTGACTTCCACTTGAGCTCCGGCTGAGACCGGGTGGTGCACGCGTGCATCACCCGATCGGTTGGTGATGACCAACCGACAGGGTGAGGGGCTGAAAGATGTATTCTTTGACGTTTGACCCCCTGGATCATGCGTGACTCCTCCCGTTGCTCCGGGGACTTGAGATATCGTCGTTAAACGTCCCCTACGCGGTCAATCTCCTGCAAACATGGAGAAACAAAGAAAAGTGAAAGAAAACGAGAAAATACGAGAAAACGAATAAAAGACGGCGGAAAACACGGAGAAACACAAAAGAAAATGTGCTTGAATATGTGAAATATAAACGCACGTCAAACAGCTACAAGATCAGCATGTTTGATCCCTTTTTCTTGTGAATTTGACAAAACCCTATGAATGAAAGTTGAAGATATAGTAGTCCTGGATTCACCTATAAATTTTCATGTAAACATATGAACTATTTGATTTATGGTTAATTATTTGGTGAAGTGTGTCAAATCTGTTTTTCAGACAGATTTCAGAGTCTGTAGAGATTACTGTTTTTGGACATGTTTTAGCCAAAATTTCGAAATATAAGCACTTTGATCAAATTTTAGATAAACTTGTTAACTTCCCAACGAGACTACGAACATAAAATTCAATTGTGTGTGCAGGTATTTAAGTCAATTTTGCTAAACTGTGTCAAGACTGAAGATCAAACAGATATGTTGTAAAGATGGAATTTTTGCTCCTAATTTCTGAATTGAACATATATCAAAATTTATATGATTTCGGGGTAAAACTTCAAGATATACATGAATATAATTCTTTCGAAACCTAATTCAAGCTACAGTAACCAAAATTCAAATAACAACAGGCAACAAAGTTTTAGATTTCTAAAGGGCAGATTTTTCTTGGAATTTCAAGGAGTGATTAGTGAAATTTGATCATGGAACATAAAATTTGACTACCCCTAATAAATATGGAGCAAACATGATATAGATACAAGATAAAAGAAAACCCTAAATTTTTTTCCAAATCCAAATGAATTTCCTACCTCAAAAACTCTTTCTTTCTTCTCTCCTCTTCGTTTCTTCTCTACTTCCTTTTCCCTTGAAGCAAGCTTGGATCCCTTCTAATTAAGATTATAAATTAGGGTTTTTGAGTTGAAGGAGGAGGATGAAAGGGGGGTGGTGTGGCCGGACATGGTAGGGGGAAAAAGGAAAGGGAAAAGAGGAAAAGAGAAGATAGAAAAGAAAAGAAAGTTAAAGATTTTAAAAGAAAGTTCTCTTAAAAATCTCCACCTAGAAGCCTCTCTTAGGAAAAGCATGCAACCCATTAAATGACCAAATTACCCTCTTAAATTTCCACTAATTACAAGTGTGCCATTACTTTATGAACACACCACTTTAGTATGTACGCACAGTAGCTTTAGTTCGAATGACTGTTTTACCCCTAACCTTTCTAAAAATTTGCGGGGGTTGCCATTAACCCCTACCCCCTTTCACACTAGCACGGCTCCCCCTACACACAACCATGCACACCTATGCGCACATACACGCATCACACACATGCCCAATACATATGCATTGTATAATACACACGACGTCATTCGTACTTCTCCCGCATTCAAATTTCACATTCTCCTCCCTTAGCCACGTATTACGGCCCAATCCCCGTTGCACTACTTTGCATACATCGATATCCACGTTTATTTCATGCCCACGTATGCATCGCAGGGAGAAATGCCGCGTGTATACAGTAGAATACACGTATAGTTCAAAACATGGCATTACATCATACCCACCTTAAAATAAAGTCCGTCCTCGGACTTTCTAGGGTGTGAGCCCCGCCGAAGGTCAGCTAGATATGAAGTCCTTTCTACCCATGAAGTACAAACAAGAATACATATCTATACCACACTTATATACAATATATACTTTATTTTCATTCATACACATCTGCATCATATACATATCATAGATACATCCTACTATTCATCTAGTAGCACATCCACATCACTATATGTATTCACTACATATATATACACACATAGACATCCTTCACATGAATATCTAAAGACAAATATACACACTAATATATATAACACACACATACCATAAATAGATCCCTATACGTATCACTATACATATCCAGATCACTACTCACACCTATGTGATATGACATCATATCATATCCATATCACGATACATGAGGCATTCATACATGTCATGCTCTCATATATATCACAATACCTGCAAGTATAACGACTTATATTCTACTTACTTTATGCATGCACAGCATACGACTATACACATCAATCTAAATACGCAACTTGAAAAACAGGGTCACCATCATGATGTCACATCATATGTACACCAGCTCTCTATATACTCAATACTTAATCATTAAAGTTCACCCACAATTATATGCACATAAATATTTATATACACATAATATTTAGTCACATCCAACATACATCGACGAGCATACACTAACACAAGCATGATCAAGTCACTTAGGTTCGCAATCATAATTATAGATAAATAGACACACAATCTCACATTCATAGCGATGCACCTGCTGCCTCACACAGATAGGCACATATACCACATGCAATACACACAAGACTGCACATACATAATACGTCTCCTTATATGCCATACCTATCTAGTTTGACATTACACTTGCACATACTTCCACAATAGTCAAGTAAATATAAATATCCAACTACACGCCACACCTGCGTATACATATAAATATACAAACAAGCACACACACACACACACACATCCCAATACTCACATATCAAACAGTTTCACGCACTCCCATTCATCAAATATATATATACTAGTCGTAACCCGTGCCCTAAGGGCACGGTTCAGTTAAAATATTTCTCCCTCAAAATCTTGGATCCCCTACTTTTAAACGAACAAAAATAATTATAGCGCAATAATTATTATTTTGTTCACCAACATTTTTAGTTCCCCCCCCCCCACCATTTTCCAAAAATCTTAGTTCACCACAGAGAATTTAGTTCCCCTAAAATATCTTAGTCTCCCCAAATTTAGAAAAGTGTGTAAAGTAAATAAATTTTGAAGGATGTTGTAGTTATCCTAATAGAAATGGTTGAACCATACAACTATTGCACTTTCATCTTCAAGATCAAATGCAGCAATCCCTTCAACTGATGGTTTCAAAGAGCAAGCAACACATGCATGTAGAAGAACATGAAATCCCAAGTAAAATAAACTTATTAACCCTGACCAAAATTTTCAACAAATATAAATCTTTGCAACAGAATTCATCTCATTACAACATTAGCCATGCATCACATTTTCTTTGTAAGTCATGTCCACCCACACAAAAATTTAAAAATAGAAGAAGCAAAGAAAATTTTTGATGTTCTCCTTCATCCAATTACCTAAAACCAAATCCAATTCAAGATACCCCCTCTGCCTACTCCTAAACAACAATGTGCAAAGAGCAAAAAAATCCAACATTTAAAACTCTCCACATCAACATTTAGAACTTCTGATTCTCCCCGTCCTCGAGCTGGTTTGCTAGCTTGTCATTGACATTGATAGTGTTCTTAATGTTGTACACGTATGACTCCAGCTAACCAACAACATGCATACCACCAATCAACGTTCTCGATACCTGAAGAATTAAAAAAAGCACACCCAAATTAAGCTAACCGACTCTCTTCTTTAAAAACCCACCAAGTTCTCAAATAAACACACACTTACTTGTCAAGCATGCTCAGTGACCCAAAATGGTTAAATTTGGTGAAAAAGAAATCTTTGCATTAACAAAATTTGTGAAAGATTTACCTGTGAGATTATCGAAGGTGAAGTCGCCTTAAACGAAGAATCAGATGCCCACAAATAAACCCCCAACAACATGCATACCACCCATCAACATTCTCGATACCTAAAGAATTAAAAAAAAGCACACCCAAAGACTTTAAATTTAGCTAACCGACTCCAAATTCTCCAACAGAAACCCACCAATTTCTCAAATAAACACCCCTTTAGTTGTCAAGCTTGCTCGACGACCCAAAAATTAAATTTGGTGAAAAAGCAATCTTTGCATAAACAAAATTTGTGAATGAATTACCTGCAAGATTATAGAAGGTGAAGTCGCATTAAACAAAGAATCAGATGCCCACAAATAAAACACAACATACATACCACCCATCAATATGCATACCACGCAAAGAGATCGCTTTGTCGTACCATCATGCTGTTTCTAAGCTTCCATTGAAGAACCAATCACTGAGAAAAGCCTCATAGAATGCATCACATGCAAACCAAAACTTCAGCAGTCAAATATCTCAAACTAAAATTTCTATGAATCCAATAAAATAAATGATGTAAGCATATTGTATAGCGATTTCATCGGGAATGACACATTTTTCACCACTATGCATCACATTTATAAACAAAGTGTCTTGCTACATCCTCATGCAAACACAGTAGCTCAAATTTAAAAAATAAAACATGTGATCATAATCTTTTATTTATCCATGCCATAATGAATTACAGTTGACAATTCTCGCATAAACCTGCATCTAGGATGGTATAGTTGGGTGCATCAAATTTCCAGTAAAGTCCAGAAGCAAAAGCTACGTAGTCATAAGATTACTCATTTTGCAAGTGTAATTGAGTAAAGGCCATTTACTCTATGTAACTGATACAGAAGAATCACATCATGCTTCTAATAAGAATAAAATGAACATTGGTAAAGGCCTAACTAAACAACAGCATAGGGTTTAAAATGCAGTTAGCTTCTAGAAGTTGAAAGTAAAACAATAAAAGGGTCACAATCAAAATCCCAGTTTGTTCCATCTTGGCAAATTTTTTAACCAAAAAACATTTAACATAACTTTCTTATCATGATGTGTAGAACATATTCAAAAAAATTAAAAATAAATACTGTGTGTGTGTTAGCATGGGAAATTTTCCCGTGTTTATAGCACATACATTATTCTGATGATGTTTATAATATAAAGTTTATGGTACATTCAATTAATTGAACTTCCATACCATGACATATTTGTCCATTTAATATAACATGATATATCTGTAAAGTATGTAATTATGTCATAGTTACCAGTACATAAAAAATAATTAGGTTCCCTTTTGTTCCCCGGTGATCCTACGTCCCCAACCACCCGGATCCCTTCCGGATACTTGAGTTAGAAACCCTAACTCAAGATTTCCAATATGAACACTTGCGAAAACCTCACAAGTGCAATCGACCTACAATCGATGACCGTGACTCCCACAACCCGGGATCACGCAAAACTCTCACAACCGAGAGTATACAATTCAAATATAACTGAAATGAAATGCTTACCAACAAAATACCTATGCCTTGAGATTTCTTACCAAATTAGGGCAAAGAGGATTTTGATGGAGGAAGATGGCACCAAACCCTAGCTTCAAGAAGATGACCAGCAATGGAAGCCTAGGGTGGAGATGGTGACCTAGAATCAAGCTTCTAGCTTGAATGGCTCACAATGGAGAGAATCTCTCTTGAGGATTTAGGACTCAAGAACTTGAGGGAGAGATTCTTGTGAGAAGAGAGAGCTTGGAAATAGAGTTGATAGCTCTTCTCTTTTGATCTGAAAATATCTCCAATATGTTGCTTGACCCCTTCAAGAAAAGAATCAGGATTCTATTTATAGGGGCAAGGAAAAACGAGTTCAAAAAGATCCCAACGGCTCTTTTCTGAACCAGACTAGTCGGTCAAAGAAGGATCACTGACCGACTAGTTCATCAACTAGTCGGTCGGTGATACAACGTAGACCGACTAAGAGGTGAACAGCCAAAAAGTGAAGTTCCAGGCAAAGACAACTAGTCGGTCAAAGAAGACTTGCCGACCGACTAGTTTCTCAACTAGTCGGTCGGTGAATGTTCTTGGACCGACTAACGTGGAAAAGGAATAGGTTGACTTCAAGATGACTTAGTCGGTTTTAGAACAAATGCTGACCGACTAGTTTTCTCAACTAGTCGGTCGGTAAACGTTCTTTGACCGACTAACTCGAAACAGTAGCTCAGGCTGAAAATGACTGTACACAACTAGTCGGTCTGAGAAGGACTCCTGACCGACTAAATCGTCATCTAGTCGGTCGGTGACTCTTCTTTGACCGACTAACTGTAGACAGGGAAAGAGCTGAATATAGAGAAGGCAAACTAGTCGGTTTAAGTAGAGTTTCCGACCGACTAGATCGTCATCTAGTCGGTTGGTGACTCTTCATGAACCAACTAACATGCACTCGAAGCCGAGGGAAAGAGCGATAGGCTTCGGGAAAGTTTCTAATGGCTTCTATGATAATCCTAGCTCTAAGATATGAGCGAAATGAAGTTTATAAGGTAAGTCCTACTCAAGGCTTAACATTCTAATCTATGAAGCTAGAAGACTATAAAATAAACCTTACGATCCGTCTTTCAAAGCTTCAATCTTCATTCCTCTTGACTTCAATATTGCTCCTTGAGCTTCAACGAAGCTCCAGGCACACGATCACGCATATTGAGAAGTCTTGAGACGTCGCTTTTGTTGTACGTGGTATTTTGGCGACGATCTCCATAACTGCGCTCACAAATTGTTAGTTCACGATTTATTTATGTTTGCTCATCATCCAAAACCAAATCCGGGGGAGTCCAATACTCAACATTCTCCCCCTTTTTGGTGATGACAAACCAACATACATAATAATTAGAAATAATGAACTAAATGAAATATACTTACTCCCCCTGCATTGATGACACATTAGTTCCATATGAAATAATAAGCACATACATCAAGCAGACGAGGAAAGTAAAAATGCAAATCCAATATTTGAGATTTAGGATTTATAATCCATTTTTATATCTTAACTCCCCCTGAATCTACCATATCAAATTAGATTCATGGATAAATTATCATTTAGCACATGCCATTATTATGCCATTATTATATCTCTCCCCCTTTGACATAATCCAAAAAGAGCGGGAGGAAGACAATGACAATAATTCATGTCCAAAATAATTCATTAAGCAAGGGAGTCTAAGAATACGACCACGTTTCATATGACACCAAAATAAAATTTGAATAAAATCAAAGCGTGTCAATGAGACCATAGTCGAGAATCGAAAACTTAAATCATCAAAATATCAAATGTAAATTCACTTATTGATGAAGTGAATTTACTCTCCAATATCAACATTTATAGCTATTTTAGCGCATGGAAAACAATTCTATGTTTTCATACAACTAAAGCTATTGAATCAAAATAAATCGTCGAGCGACCGAAATCAATATCAGAGACATACATAAAATGTGCACAAAGGAATGAACCATCAGAAGAGTGGTGCACATCAAAGAATATCAAATGTCACAATATCGATCGAAAATGAACATAAAGTAAGAGCACATCAAAACTAAGTGAAGTGCGCGATAAGAAGTGACAAAGTGATAAAAGTAATACGAAAAACATCATAATAACTTTAAAAAAACATGTCATTCCAAAAATAGATATGAATTTCAAAGTATTTATGGCATTCACAATTCTATCATGCTAGGAGAAACAAAGTGATACCAATGTAAAGAAATAGACTCTAACCAAGCATGCATTCAACCCTCATGGATACCAAATGTAATATCATACTTACAACATTAAGCTCCCCCTACATTGGTGCATTACCTAAGCACCATCAACTCCGTTTGAATGAAAGTCTTCGCAAAACAAGGAGTTGGTAGGGTTGGTATCCCACGGTGGATTGAACCTAGAAAAACTTCATTTTGGTATCCAAAAATCCTTTTGGATCCAATGGGTTAGACAACAAATTTGAAATACGAAATAAAAAATTATTGTAACCCGTAAATTAATATAATCAAAATCAATTTGATAAACATATGCCTTGGTACCCATAACATGATCATAGACTCATGGTACCAAGCATTGAAGAGTTAAAGGAACTAACCCTTCGGAAACCAAGTCCAAGAGGAACTTGACTTTCCAACATAATCATCATTCAAAATAACATCACTAATATAGGATTGCCACATAAACATTCATTAGCATCATCGCTAGTGTTCTTGGGACCCCCAAATAGTGTACATTTTGGGAACCCTCTTCCTAGTGGTTGCATGCACAAAAGGTTGATTTCTATGTGGTGCATGTGGCCTAGGAGCATGAGATCTAGAAATAGCATTATGATGAGCACGAGATCCATGATATGGTGTAGCATACATACGTGGATAAGCATGAGGTGTGTATGCATAAGGATGATTATGAGAGAAGGCATGCACATGTGGATGAGATGTTTGAACATAAGCATTAGGATGTGCATGAGCATGATTACGTGCATGTGGGTGTCTCATATGAGTGTTCGCACGTGCTCGTGGATGCGGAACATAAAAATCATCATTAATATTAGCATGCACCGGTGGAGTAGGATGTGTGTTCCTACGTGGCATAGCATGTGAGTACAAAAATGCATGACCCCTCTTTGGAGGTCTACCCAAAGTGGGTTTCTTTCCAATCGGGGGTGTGTACGAAGTGGAAGCACTATTGGTAGGAGAACTACCAATGGGGAGTTTGCTCCCACTTGTTGAGGCGTCGGAGGTAGGCCTAACAAAGGTTGTAGACGATTTGGATGAGTCTCCCATCTTATACCCCAAGCCAATGTGGTGTTTGGCCGGAAGTAAGTCATCTTAGGATATTATCCAAATGGGCCCTTACCTCTATTGAAAATCATTGATACGGCCTAACGTGCACTCATACTTCTCTTTGAGAGAATGCAAAGAAGCATCCAAAGTGGATACTTGCGATGTGAGTGCATAAACACGTGATTTGAGATTCTTATTCTCAATACTCAAAGTTGAGTTTTGAGACGTCAAATCCGCTTATCCACATGTTCATCCGAATCCTCAACAAGAACATGCTCAAGTTGAGATTTGAGGGACTTCACCTCATTTCTCAACAAGCCATTATGAGTAAAGCAAACTTGCTTTCTCATTGGCAAGTGTCTCAATAATGGTGTCATTGTTGGTGATGGTAGACTTAGGAGAGGTTTGGAGGTTGACAAGTTCATCTTTGGTCTTATTATATCGATCTACTAATTTAGTAAAATTTAGACCAAATTTCTTGGTTTGCTAACCTCATTTCATCAATAGTAGGTTCTCCGCTTTCCTCCTCGCTACCATCCTCGCTTTCATCCTCGCTATCATCGAAAGAGGACTTTCGATATTTTGCCTTCATTTGCCATGAAGCAAAGTTTTGCTTTCTCCACTCTTCCATCATCCGACTCTCCACTTGAGGAATCCTCTTCGGAGTCGGTGAATGTTCCAACAAGTCCTTTCTTGTACTTTCTCGACTTGTCGTACTTTGATGCTTTCCCCTTTTCCTTGTGTTTGTAGAGAGGACAATCCGGTTTGATGTGTCCTGGCTTCGTTGCATTTATAACACACACGGGAGTAGAAGCATTAGTCGAACTAACTTTAGATTTATTCAAAGATATACCTTCTCGGAGGAATCGATCGAACTTCCTTGCCATACGGGCAATGAGATTCTATGTCCAAATCGTCTTCCGATTCTTCATCATCGGTAGATGGAGCGGCCTTGAATGCAATTCCCTTTTTCTTTGGCTCCTCTTGCTTCAAGTACGCCTTCATCTTTTCCCTCATCCGGATCTTACTATCCTTGCGTACCTCATAAGACAACAAGGTACACATTAGTTGTACGACGGTATATTTATTCATGTCATTACCTTCCTCGATGGCGTAGGTACGCTTTTCCCAACATGATGGAAGACCGTCGATAATCTTCGCGACTTTCTCCTTTTGGGTATAGACCTTCCCAAGAGCTTCCAAGTCGTTTGATATATCCACGAAGCGAGCGTAATATTCCTTCATGGTTTCGCCCTGCTCCATATGAAACAACTCAAATTCTTTATTAGCAACGACGAGTTTAGAATCTTTTACCGTACTCGATCCTTCGTGCAATATGAGGAGTTGGTTCCATATTTGATATGCACTCTTACATGTGCATATCTTGTTGAAGTCCTCAGGCTCCAACGCACCAATTCAAGGCATTCATGGCCTTGGCATTAGCTACTTCCGCGGCGACCTCCGCGGGAGTCCACTTCGCGAAATCTTCTTTGGAAGGCTCGACATACTCCGTCATGGTGGCTCTCCATAGTGAAGCGCTCTGGAGGAAAATTTGCATCCGGCATTTCCAGTACCCGTAGTTGGTACCGTTTGAAGTGAGGAGGCCTGACGGAGGATAGTCCTTCCATAACTGAAGAAGCTCCATCGCGGTTCCTGAAGACGTTGTAGTCGTTGTTCGTCATAGCTTTGAACTTTGGCTATGTGTAGCTTTGAACTTGGCTCTGATACCAATTGTAGTGCCCTGGGAAGCCTACTGCACATGTACTAGAGGGGGGGTGAATAGTACTTTTAAATAATAAGGAGTGTTATTCCTAATTATCGTGCAATTAACAAACAACGATGCGGAATAAACTATAATCAAGAAATAATACAAACGCAAACACAATGGTTTAATGGGTTCGGATCCACCCAAGTCTCCCCGACTTGTTCCCGGTGATCCTACGTCCCAACCACCCGGATCCCTTCCGGATACTTGAGTTAGAAACCCTAACTCAAGATTTCCAATATGAACACTTGCGAAAACCTCACAAGTGCAATCGACCTACAATCGATGACCGTGACCTCCCACAACCCGGGATCACGCAAAACTCTCACAACCGAGAGTATACAATTCAAATATAACTGAAATGAAATGCTTACCAACAAAATACCTATGCCTTGAGATTTCTTACCAAATTAGGGCAAAGAGGATTTTGATGGAGGAAGATGGCACCAAACCCCTAGCTTCAAGAAGATGACCAGCAATGGAAGCCTAGGGTGGAGATGGTGACCTAGAATCAAGCTTCTAGCTTGAATGGCTCACAATGGAGAGAATCTCTCTTGAGGATTTAGGACTCAAGAACTTGAGGGAGAGATTCTTGTGAGAAGAGAGAGCTTGGAAATAGAGTTGATAGCTCTTCTCTTTTTGATCTGAAAATATCTCCAATATGTTGCTTGACCCCTTCAAGAAAAGAATCAGGATTCTATTTATAGGGGCAAGGAAAAACGAGTTCAAAAAGATCCCAACGGCTCTTTTCTGAACCAGACTAGTCGGTCAAAGAAGGATCACTGACCGACTAGTTCATCAACTAGTCGGTCGGTGATACAACGTAGACCGACTAAGAGGTGAACAGCCAAAAAGTGAAGTTCCAGGCAAAGACAACTAGTCGGTCAAAGAAGACTTGCCGACCGACTAGTTTCTCAACTAGTCGGTCGGTGAATGTTCTTGGACCGACTAACGTGGAAAAGGAATAGGTTGACTTCAAGATGACTTAGTCGGTTTTAGAACAAATGCTGACCGACTAGTTTCTCAACTAGTCGGTCGAGTAAACGTTCTTTGACCGACTAACTCGAAACAGTAGCTCAGGCTGAAAATGACTGTACACAACTAGTCGGTCTGAGAAGGACTCCTGACCGACCTAAATCGTCATCTAGTCGGTCGGTGACTCTTCTTTGACCGACTAACTGTAGACAGGGAAAGAGCTGAATATAGAGAAGGCAAACTAGTCGGTTTAAGTAGAGTTTCCGACCGACTAGATCGTCATCTAGTCGGTTGGTGACTCTTCATGAACCAACTAACATGCACTCGAAGCCGAGGGAAAGAGCGATAGGCTTCGGGAAAGTTTCTAATGGCTTCTATGATAATCCTAGCTCTAAGATATGAGCGAAATGAAGTTTATAAGGTAAGTCCTACTCAAGGCTTAACATTCTAATCTATGAAGCTAGAAGACTATAAAATAAACCTTACGATCCGTCTTTCAAAGCTTCAATCTTCATTCCTCTTGACTTCAATATTGCTCCTTGAGCTTCAACGAAGCTCCAGGCACACGATCACACGCATATTGAGAAGTCTTGAGACGTCGCTTTTGTTGTACGTGGTATTTTGGCGACGATCTCCATAACTGCGCTCACAAATTGTTAGTTCACGATTTATTTATGTTTGCTCATCATCCAAAACCAAATCCGGGGAGTCCAATACTCAACAATTATGTCATAGTTACCAGTACATAAAAAATAATTAGGTTCCCTTTCATTTTTGTTCTGTGTGTATAACTGTATATGTGCATGACTATGGTTGTACACACAAATGTATAATTAATTGTCTCAAAAAATCATTTAAATCAATCATTTTTAAAACCAGGTTCCATGAAGCTTCTTCAGGACTTCCCTCACGCTAATGAGTGTTTTACAAGGTCTCCAGAATACTTCTTGGTCAGTGGATGCTAGCTTCCTAGAATTCCTAAAGGACTTCCTAATTACTTCAGAAATGTTTCTTCAATTAGATCACACAACTTTTCCATTACATGTCAAGTTGGATGTGAAAATTTCTCTCTTATTTGCTAGAGGAAGTAACTGTGTATCATTGCCATGTGTGTAGAAGTCATGTAGAAAGGAGCTATGCCGCAGGGGGAAAATTTCAAGACATTCTTCAGCAGCTGCAGATACACCATTTAACAGAAATCAATGTCCAATTGTTCTTGAATAACGTGTAAAATCTTCAAAACTAAGAATTATAAGATCTAGATATCATAAGATCAATTCCCTACATAGTTTTAAAAAAAATAAGATATAACATCCTATCTACTGAAGATCAAAAAGAAAATATTGTGAGAAGAACATAAGCATATTCCAAATGATTGAATGTGAAAGTTACTTATCAGTTACACAATCTTGATCAGTTCCACAATCGGCAAGTATTGTATCTTTTAATACTTCATCATTGCTTAATTTTGCCTCGTTTGGCCCAAATGAGTTGAAACCCCTTCGATCAACATGGAATTTACAGGTTGTCTTTGGTTGGGTGCGATATCTCCTTTCGTTCAAACAAATATAAGACCTGCAAGAAACGAAGAGCTTTGTAGCATAAAATTCACATCATCATCGTCATCGTCGTCGTCATTGCTGCCTTTTCCCATCATGAAGGCATCAGCAAGGCTCCATGAAATATTTTGACATAGTTTTATGCCCAATGGACTACCTAACATCAATCATCTTACAATCAGTGGCAACATCTTAGCTAAGGAACTGGATGGAGAGAACAATAAAGAACTCGATGCAAAGAATTTTCGGTTTAAATTTCCATTTAATCCACTAACATAAAAAATCATGGTATAAAGCATGTCCATGTCAGCTACATTCTTCCCAAATAGAATTAGAAATCTAAACTTTAAGACAGCATATCGCAAACAATTCCAAATACAAAAAATTCCCAAAGAACAAACATGGCATAAAGCTCATATCTATATTACAAATGAAAGCTTAACTCATTTTTCTTTCAAAAAAACCAATCTTAATCACCAATAACCTATTAAAATCATGATCCGATCTGATCCTAGTACAAACTGGTTTCCAGGGAAACAAAATTAGTCTATGAACAAAATCTGTAATCGTATTTGAATTTGAAAAGAAAAAACAAATGTAGTAATAAAATCTTGAACTGTTTACATCCCTAACTGTTACCCAATGGGGGGACTAAAATGAACTGACATAAAGCTCGGATTCAAACTGTGCATTTACCTTAATCTTTTATAGCATACAATAAACCATTATTCCTTTTTAATTCTGGGAATGGACTTATCCTGGCATTATAAATGATATCATCCATATTTGTGATTCATCATATCTTCTGTAAACAGCTTATGGCATTATTTGTTGTTTCTAGATGTCTTTCAAGAGTCATCTTGGGAAGTTATTGCTATAGCAATCACCAGTTCTTATTATGTATGTTGTAACAGCGGTTAACACTTGTAGACGTTGGTTGTATGATTTTCCATTTTTTTTCAAATTTCACCGGACAACTTCAAGACCGAAGGAGCTTAGTCTGTGTTTTTCAATTATTACCTTCTCGACATCTTTAACTAATACTGGCATGTTGGCATCATGTTGATCCTTTGGTGCAGATGGCATTTTTGGAGCCATGATGAAGGTTGGGAGGAAGGACTTATACCTTAACTTCTAATTCTAGTGTAAGTTTTATTCTATAAGCTCTAAGGCTGTAAATTCTATAAGCTCTAAGGCTGTAAACACAAACAAATGTACAGGTTAATTTGGTGGATGATGGTCCTGTTACCATGCAACTTGACTCATCACACCCAAGGTTAGCAATGTCAGAGGAAACTGTGTATAATATTCTTTATTCATAAGTTTCGTTGTTCTATCTAACGTCTGTTCTCAAACACATCTAACATAATTGTTTTGTGAAAAACCTTAGGGGTATCTCTGAAGTAGTTGAAGATGGCAATGAGTGATGGCTTAACTAATGCAGTCTATAAGCATTGTATGTATAGTTCTATCAAGCAAAAACATAAAGCAAAAACTACGATTGTGTGTGCATATGGTTGTGTACAATATGAGTAGAACTATAGTTCTATCAATTTATAGTTCTACAATATGATTGTCAAACATATGGTTGTGTATGCATATCATGAATCAAACTCTTCCAACATACTAATTGCTAATTTTCTATAACTTATATTTCAAAAAAAGTTATAGTAATCCAACAATCTACGAATTTTTTTCCTGATAATTTAGATAACAATAGCTATTTCTGTAGCAAAAAAAGTGACAATGCAACATTGAGCTTACAAAGATGCAATCTTTGCACCGAAATCCAATCCTTATATTCTCCAAATAGTTGATCATCCAAAAAAACTACAATTCAAGGGTAAAAACCACAGAGCCAACTGAAATTTAAATGCCGATTTCTCTTTGATTACCAATAATGAGTATCATATCAAGGTGTATTATCTCTATCCTCGTTATGTTCTCCTCAATGTGTAATCCCTCTCTCCACGTCGTTCAAGTGGAGAACCCCATGGAACATGGGATCGGCAAGGCCGGTTAGCCAAAGGGCTACAGCTGCGGCATGGGCCCCGCCTGTCAGCTAGAGGGCTGCAGCTGCAGCGTGATTGGCGATGACACAACATGGGATAGTTGTAATGCACATGTCCTCATCGATGATCTCTAATCATCGAGGGACTAAGCGAGCGATTTCGGACCTCCCATCTCCCTCTCCCCCAATTCTATGGCCTCCTCGCTTCTTTCAATAATTTGCCAACCAAAAACAACTGACCATCAGAAAAAAATAAAAGTAATTAAGAGAAGAACACCCGAATAGATCAACCAATTAGAAGTACATACTGGAGATAAAGAGCGGTTGTAATACTAACCTAATTCGGATTGTAACGCCATGCATGTGAAACCATAAATCAACGGTCGGGAGGACTTCACCAACAAAATCCACCTCAGAGATCAAGAGCCACAATATGTTAGATCCTCTATTGCAGTTGTCTCGTTAAAGAAATTTCTGCCCGGTTCACCTCCCCACTCCTTGCTCCTGTAAAACATGCACCAAATATGAGAATAATGTATAAAATGAAGTATTGACTCAATCTCCAACTCTAGAAGCTTGTTGTATATTCTTCCAGTAAACAGAAACTATGCTATATTTTAAAAGTTAGAAATTCTTTACTTCTGTACGTGTTGGTTTTTTGTTACTTCTCAAGAAGAGGAAGGCAAGGTTGGGCATATTAACAGTCGCTGCTGTGCATTTGTGGTTGTCAGAATCTTTATCATGTTTTCTATTTCCCGGAATCTAACTTGATGCATCTTTTTCCATGTGGAGAGAAAAGTAAATATCAAGTAAAATGACAACGAAATTGGAGATATGAAAATGGTGTGCAAAATCCCTTTTATTTCCGCTAGTTGGCATGCATACATTGTTAATTCTAAAATTATACTTCAATCATGGTTTTAACACACGAGCACGCGCCCTAGAGAGAGAATAATGTAAATGTGCAATCAACGTGGGAAGATTACAGGAGAATACATAGTTAGGCACCATTTCAGAAGATTACATGAGATTACATGATTAATCCAGTGACCTCAAAAAAATTACAGAACAAATGCCACATGCAAGCATTCCGGAACTCAATTGACAATTTGATTCCTACGTACCACTAACAATTGCATGAACACATATTTATAAGAAGACAAAGATTCATATATATTCTCTCTTCTTCAATGATGATCAATACAAATTATTACATGGTGTCATTTTTCATCCCTTCTTTTGCCTCCTACAAAATATTTAGGATCACCTTCTCATTTTAAAAGTGAAGTGAAAATGTGTTAACTAATGCATGTAAGGAGTAATAGAGAATTTTAACAGTTTTATGACTGCCAAGAATACATGCAGAGTTTAAAATTGTAACTAATGAGTTATTATCCTATCTTTCAGCATATTTCTGCTCATCCATCCATTCAGTTACAAATAAACCATTCTAACTACAGATTTTTTGCCATATTGAATAAATTTACCACTACATGTCAAATGATCAACTATAAGTTCATGTTGATGTAAACATGTAGGTTGGTCAAATAATGATCAACATTTAACCTGTAGAGAGACCTGCATGTTTATAAAACCTGTAGGGTGAATTATTCAGATTTTGTCAAATGGGAATGATTTTGACCTGAGAGCTTCATTCCCATAACACAAATTAGTTCTTCAGTCCCAATTATTTTGTTGAAATCTGGGAATGATTAATGAGCCTATGATTAAACTGAGATTAGTTCTTAATGATTGAAGGCATAGCATTATCTCAAAGGAATTACTGTGAGCCTATAATTAGTTCTTCAGTCCCAATTATTAACCTGGGAATGATTCGGTTTCAACCGATGAGTTATTGTGAGCCAATGATTAGTTCTTCAGTCCCAACAAAATCATTCGGTTTCATTCCTAGGTTTTAACAAAATCATTTCCAAAATAATTCAGTCCCAATTAGTTCTTCAATCCCAATAATTTGTGTTTTATAGGCAAGATTGAAGATTCAAGGATTGAAGGCATTTTGGGATACATCAGTGAATATTAATTTTATAGGCAAGCCTGGTGAAGTTATAAGCATTCTATCAAAACCCACCAACATTTACAGTGTAGCACAAAAACATTCTCTCAAAAGAAAAGTTTATAAACAAAAGGGATTAATTCATTTGAGAGGATGATTGGACCACCCTACGACTCGAAGAGTGATTCACTCTTCATCATCTGAACTATTTTTTTGGGTGAAACAATAACATAAACAAACCTTTTTGATGTCGAGGGCTGAAAAAATTAAAACAAATTAAAAAAACAGGGGAAAACCTAGCTTATTTGCTCCTGAACTGGAATAGCTTATCCCCTGTACCAAGCTATCCGTATTCATTATTTCCCCATGCCCATAACGTGACATCCTCTGAAAGTGCTAAATTATGAAAAACACCAACTGATATCAACCTTATTTTCTTACTGAGATAGTAAATCTATATGAATTATAAGGAAGTAGATGCTCTAACAAAATCATAAGGTAAGATATGAAGAGAAGAGTAATACATATCCCCAGGAGGCCATGGCTGGCCCCAAGTCCACACATGCCCATCTTGTGTTAGCACCATAGAATGTGTGCCTCCAGTAGCCACCTGAAACACAAGAAACAAATGAAGTCGGAGCAGCTAACCAAAAATGCACAATTGCCACTGTGACGGATATGGGCTTGGGGCAAAAAAGAGTGCTTTTGATCAAACAACAAAGAAACAAACCTTGTTTTTGATGTTGAGGGATGAAATACATCAAAAAAACATATCCCCCCTCAGAAAAAAGAAGCAATTGCCACTGTGATGCTGTGACCTAGGAGAAGAAGGTTAAGAAGGGGAAGTGGTTTTTTTATCAAAGAACAATAAAATTCAAAACTGAAATGTTCAAAAAATACTGTAAGAACATACAATCCATTCAAGAATTTAATCATACACCTAGCACGCACAAACAGAACACAAAACCAATGAAGAACATCAATCAAAATCATGGAGAGATCTGTTCCAGAGGGCCCAAAATCTCCAACACATCGCTCATACTCGCAACTCTGCAACTGGGTTTGAATTTAGCCGGCCTTCTTCACCATGTCCTCTCATTCTATTGCTCGGCCTTTCTCAAGGAGCTCAACCGCACTGGAAACTCCCCTCTCAAACTTGAAGGAAGCAGCAGATTTTTTAGGGATGCCGACAGAAAGGTGGTAGATGATCGTACTGGAGCTCTGGTCCCAAGCTTCTTCTCTCTCCCTGAAAAGATGTCTTCTGTGGTGAGAAAATGTTTGAAGCTGTGCATTTAAGATCGTGGAGTCATTGAAATTTTGTTTCGCGGGGGAAAATTTTGTGTGCCTGCTTCCCTTTAAAGTTCAATGGTTTCGATTCCCAAAAAAATTCACCCCAAAATGAAAACCCTTTCCCCCCAAAAACCCCCACCAACGTGGCATCATCCTGGCCATTCCACAAATTCAAAAACCATGCTGACTGGGACAAAACACGGTAGCTTCCCATACCACTATGTACATAACAGCCAATATATCCACACATTTACTAGCAGATTAGTACATACACAAATAAGTGTATTTCAATATTCATACACATTCGATAGATAGTCACACCCCATATACGTACACATCCATATACCGATACATGCATATCGGAATAGGGATCATTCACATCTATTATACATTTGACAGCGTTTTTTGAATTCTAGGGCTGACTAGGACAAGATAAAGAGTGGCTGAGATTTGACCTTGGTAAATCAATGGTTGAGATTAGATTTTGTGAAAAATTTAGTGGGAAAACTTAAATTTTGGTGGGAAAAGTGTCTTTGGAACCAAAATTTTGAAATTAGAAATGTCTTGGGAACGATTGTGGAGATTACATTTGGGTGGGAGTGCCTTGAGAACCTAAACTTTAAAATTAGTAGTGTCTTGGAAAAGATTGTTGAGATTAAATTTGGGTAAAAAGTGTCTTGGAAATCTAAACTTTGAAATTAAAAGTGCTTTGGGAAAGATTATGGAGAAGCATGATCCATTAAATTAAAGAAAATAAAAAATTTAGAGTAAAACAATTAGCAGAACAACAAATTAGCGTAAAAAAACCCTGAGTTTTGTTGTTCCGCGCCGAAGGCGCCCGCTAAATTTTTTTAAATCTAATGTGTTGTTCCGCGCCTAAGGCGCGGGTGCAAAATTTGTTGTTCGACGCCAAATTTGTTGTTCCGCGCAAAAGGCGCCTGCTAAATTTTTTTTGCGCTAATGTGTTGTTCCGCGTCGAAGGCGCGGACGCCAAATTTGTTGTTCGACGTCAAATTTGTTGTTCCGGGCCGAAGGCACCTGCGCCGAATTTCTTGTTCCGCGCCGAAGGTGCCCGTGCCGCTAAATATTTTTACACTAATTTATTGTTCTAATTTATTGTTCTGTTAAATTATGGTTGTGAAAATATTTTTCGGGGAACAAAGATTTCACGGGGGAAATCTTAAATGAACCGTGTCCGCGGGCACGGGTTATGACTAGTACATATACATATAGCCACTCATAAGGCATACACCAATACACGTTCAATAACACATATATACAGTCACACCACGCTTTCCACAACACACGTACATACATATAAGTATCTCATATACCAATACACAATCCTCTCTCATGCCAACGCACGACATATACATCCAAATGCCTATATGCACCATTCTACGGGTAAGCGTATACATACATGTATACATATACCATAACTCCACTCAACCATGCAAACCCATAGCCACCCCACTTATACATGCACTGTATAAACTCAAATCCTCACATTCATCACATTCTACATGCGATACACCTCACACTTATATCCCTATCCCATAATAGGCACGGTATAGGGCTAAGGGCCTAAACTTAGGGTGGACGGGTCTAAAGCACCCCTACCCACCTTAGGACACATCTATCCCAAACACTCAGAAACATTACTTGTGTTATCCGTGCGTCCATTACTTATCTATATCGCTACATACACACCATATATGACCAAAACGCAACACCTATCTTCACGCAATAGTACAACCCAAAACCATGTTCTACATTAAGACAACATACTAGTTCATATGTACACATAGGCAGCACATACATATACTCTCAGTTATTTAAATTTTAACACATTAGGAATACATACCCTAGCAATGCAACACTAGCGATATATATACACTAACTTCCCTCACATATATCTACACCCTCTACCCATACAAGCTCACATATATTCACACATATACACTTCTCCCAGGTCCGACGACAATATAGACATTCTACTACTCTATCCATACAAGGGTAGATGTACACACATTGGTGCATTCCCCACATGAAACACAACTCTAAACCGCATACATGCACTCATATCACATACGTGCACACCCTCACTTACACCTCTGCAAAACGTACATATATCTCCAATAGCTAATATATATCCACAAGTATATATCCACTAATAAACATATACATAGCACATATACCTCAAAGTCACACAAGGATGCCACATACCTACACACATATTCGTATCATGTATCCGTATAGAGACATAGCATTTACATATACTCAAGCACTCGCACACCTAGTATATACGCCATACATGCAACTTTCATGTCATTCAAATACAATATATATATTTACTGAATACAAGTATTCATGCGATGTATATAATTCAAATATCCAAGTACAACCACTGCATTTATATACACAAATTCTCATTATTATATGTGTATACACGGATACCAACAAATATACATCTATAGTATACTACACTGTAGGAAGTTCATCCTCGGACTCCCTAAAGCTAGGGGTTCAAGGGTGGGTCACTTAAAGCTCTAAGGTCACTTAGGTCACTACCCACCTTAGGGCTAATGTATCCTAATCACTCACTTAAGCATTACATGTACTATCCTTACGCACATCGCAGTGCGGTGACCTGCATGGGCCGCCAAAAACTATCACGCCCTGCTCTCCAGAATACCAGGAATTTCACTTTTCTTTTTTTCCAAGTATCCTGAAGAGTGGGGATTATGAGAGGGAAAGAAAGGGAAATGAGAAACAGAACTTTCAGGTCACTGCGCACATGCTGGGATAGTACAAGTGAAGCTCCACTGCAATATCAATACACCCTCAGAAATAACATAAAACAACAACAACAACAACATTATATATATAACAAATTCCATTTATATACATAGTCCAGGTATACCACTACATATACACCGTCATTCTCCACCTCCCAAGACAACCATATCACACCACAACTACAGCTCATACCAAGTGATACCCCTGAACCCAACTCCAAGTCACCACCAACCATGATATCCCTGCTACCTGGAAAAATAGAGAGGAGCACGTCAATGCGTGCCCCGGTAGGAATCCACTTGGATTTGGAACACCAGTTTAAGTTTATCAACCACTAAACAAGGCATGAGAAATAAGACGTGTAACCTAAATAATATGGCGGAAAGAAAACAACTAGGTGAGGGATCATACCTACGGTTTGATGTCGAGTTACTGCAAGAAAAGGGTTAGCACGAATAATAATACAGGTATTCAAGCAAACGTTATCTAATAAGATAAGTACAAGTGCCAGAGGTATGGCACAGCGTCACAAGCAAAGCAGGTGAAAGGAAGAGGGAATGTGCTACCAACAGAAGAATGTAACATGTGCAATTCTTATTTTTATGATTGAATTAATTAAGTGAATTAATTGGGAACTTGGGTAAACTGTGTGATACAAGGACCTGGACTTCACCCCAAATTTGGGATGAATATAGCACACGACGTAGTGGACACGGACACTGTATGCCGGGCCTCTCATCTCCCCCGTCCATGGCAGGAGTGAGGTTCTCCCACGATAACACAACCTTCGTATGTCCCCTCCACTCCCGGTAAAGGCGAGTGGGTATAAATATCACTTATCACATAATCATTTCCTCCAACTTATCAGTCCAGGCCTCACATCCACAATTTACTCAAATCCCACCTAAACCCGGGTTTTGCTAACTCACCCTCATTAGAGAGGACTGAGACATTCTAAATCATCAATTAAACATCATAAGTCATATTATAAGAATCATTAAGGCATGGCTTCACCGTGTGAACACTCCTCATTCATATTAATTTGGGTCATGCACCGAAGTGCCATGCCCTCAGTCATCGCCTCGTCACATAGCAATCTGGGTCATGCACTCCCGTGTCATGCCCTTCATCACATCACATACACATTCCCGTATAATAGTGTAGCCATTCCATCCATGTCCTCAACATCATCACTTTAGAACAGGGTTCTTGGTACAAGAGCATATAATCTCATTTCTCATGTTTCTTTAATTTCACATTCATTGAGGCATTTCAACAAACACGTGGCATGCGCCATATCAATGAATACTATCACATCAGAAAATTTAGTGAAAAATAGCATGATTAAGCATTCATTCAAGTAGCACAACATCCATGCATAATAGAATGGAAAATTTGACATCACCACAAGTTTCAATATTCAACTAGACACTCCAGCTTGCTGGAATTGCCAGAACATCTACAAGATCAGCATTTTTGATCCATATTTCTTGTGAATTTGACAAAACTCTCTAAATAAAAGTTGAATATATAGTAGTACTGGATTCACCTATAAACGTACATGCAAAAATATGAACTATTTGATTTATGGTGAATTATTTGGTGAAGTGTGTCAAATCTGTTTTCCAGACAGATTTCAGAGTCTGTAGAGATTACTGTTTTTGGACATGTTTTAGCCAGAATTTCAAAATATAAGCACTTTGATGAAATTATAGATAAACTTGTTAAATTTCCAACGAGACCAAAAACATAAATTCCATTGTGCGTGCAGGTATTTAAGTCAATTTTGCTAAACTGTGTCAAGACTGAAGATCAAACAGACATGTTGTAAAGCTCGAATTTTTTCTCCTAATTTCTGAATTGAACATATATCAAAATATATATGATTTTGGGGTACAACCTCAAGATCTACATGAATATAATTTTTTCGAAACCTAATTCAAGCTACAGTAACCAAAATTCAAATAACAACAGGCAACAGAATTTCAGATTTCCAAAGGGCAGATTTTTCTTGGATTTTCAAGGAGTGATTAGTGAAATTTGATCATGGCACATAAAATTTGACTGCCCCTAATACATATGGAGCAAACATGATATAGATACAAGATAAAAGAAAACGCTAAATTGATTTCCAAATCCAAATGAATTTCATACCTCAAAAACTCTTTCTTTCTTCTCTCCGTCTCTTCTTTTCTTCTCTACTTCCTTCTCCCTTGAAGCAAGCTTGGATCCCTTCTAATTGAGATTAGAAATTAGGGTTTTTGGGTTGAAGGAGGAGGATGAAAGGGGGGTGGTGTGGCCGGCCATGGTAGGGGGAAAAAGGAAAGTGAAAAGAGGAAAAGAGAAGATAGAAAAGAAAAGAAAGTCAAAGATTTTAAAAGAAAGTTCTCTTAAAAAATCTCCACCTAGAAACCTCTCTTAGGATAAGCATGCAACCCATTAAATGACCAAATTGCCCTCTTAACTTTCTACTAATTACAAGTGTGCCATAACTTTATGCACACACCACTTTAGTATGTACGCACAACAGCTTTAGTCCAAATGACTGTTTTGCCCCTAACCTTTCTAAAATTTTACGGGGGTTGCCATTAACCCTTAACCCCTTTCATACTAGCACGGCTCCCCCCTACACACAACCATGGACACATATGCGCGCATACACGCTTCACACACAAGCCCAATACATACGCGTTGTATAATACACACGACGTCATTCGTAATTCTCCCGCATTCACATTTCGCATTATCTTCCCTTAGCCACGTATTACAGCCCAATCCCCATTGCACTACTTTGCATACATCGATATCCACGTTTATTTCATGCCCACGTAATCATCGCAGGGGAAAATGCCACATGTATACAGTAGAATACACATATAGTTCAAAACAGCGCATTACATCCTACCCACCTTAAAATAAAGTCCATCCTCGGACTTTCTAGGGTGTGAGCCCCGCCGAAGGTCAGCTAGATATGAAGGTCTTTCTACCCATAAAGTACAAACAAGAATAAATATCTACACCACACTTAATACACTATATACTTTATTGTCATTCATACACATCTGCATCACATACATATCATGGATACATCCTACTATCATCTAGTAGCACATCCACATCACTATATGTATTCACTACATATATATACACGCATAGGCATCCTTCACATGAATATCTAAACACATATATAACACTAATAGATATAACACACACATACCACAAATAGATCTCTATACGTATCACTATACATATCCAGATCACTACTTACACATATGTGATATGACATCACATCTTATCCATATCACGATACATGAGGCATTCATACATGTCATGCTCTCATATATATCACAATACCTGCAAGTATAACGACTTATATTCCACTTGCTTATATATGTACATATACATCTATACGCATGCACAGGATACGACTATACACATCAATCTACATACGCAACTTGAAAAACAGGGTCACCATCATGATGTCACACCATATGTACACCAGCTCTCGATATACTCAATACTTAATCATTAAAGTTCACCCACAATTATATGCACATAAATATTTATATACACATAATATTTAGTCACATCCAACATACATCGACGAGCAAACACTAAAACAAGCAGGATCAATCGAAGAATAAAAAGTGGATTGGATGATCAAAGATGATGAATGAAGCTCCTAGAATACTTCAAGCTCATTCTTTGGAAAGAAGAGAGGCTAATACAAGATATAATCTTTTTATTCTCTTCTAGTATATAGCTTAGAAGTCAAACTATGTTGGAGCACACACATCTTTATTTCTGTCCTAGGAAATCATTAGTTCATATTTCCTTGGCCTCCAATTCACATTTCTCAAGTATGTGCATTTTGGGATTTCAACAGGCAGCTGTTGAATGTTTTACAGGCGCCTGTCTCCAAATAGTCACCTGTGACTTGGTCTATAGTCGTCAGTTTTGCACATACTTTATTAGTTAGTTTTTGGGCTTTCAGCTATAACTTTATTCAGGCGACTGATGTACAAAATATAGGCACCTGTCCAAGCTACATGCGCCTGTGACTTGTTATTCAGTCGCCGGATCTCTCCGGCCCACAGATCATTATCTTCTTCATTCAGCTAGACGACTGATGTTGACTTGACAGTCACCTACCCATGGCACAGGCGACTGTGAATTCCTCTTTAGTCGCCTGGCAATCTTTTTCTTAACACTTGGTGTTTGACAAGCTCTGCAAGTTGCGGCCAGACGACTGATGTTGGTTTTATAGTCCCCTGCCCATGTAACAGGTGCCTGTAGATACCACATCAGTCGCATGTCCCTTCTTCCCAACATTTACAGAATTTTCTCAACTTACTCATGTTTCGCCCAGTCGCCTATAAAAGGTTTTTCAGTCGCCTGTCAGGTTTACAGGCACCTGTCAGGCCTTTATCAGTCGACTGTCCTACATGGTAAGTTACCGTTTTAATTCTCACTTACCCTCTGACACAGTGTAGCAGTCGACTGTTGTTTCTTCATCAATCGACTGTCGAGTGTGTAAATTCTATCCGTTGGATGTTTCTCTACGAATTTCAAAACAGATTTTGGGGATTCTGTTTGAGGGTTTTTGAGAACCTATAAAGAAGGCTTCTATTATTCTATTGAAGGGTTACTCATCTACTTGATCATCTCTTGAAAACCCAAAGCTTTCCTCTTCAATTTTTCAAAGCTCTTAAATTCAAAAGCCCTGGATTTCTAATCTCATTCTCTCTTGCTCTCCAACCTAGAATCAAAGTGATATCCTCTTAGCAATTGGTGGTAACAAGAGAACGAGCTTTTCTCTCTTCTTGGAAGAGACTTCAACACACAACACACCTGCTCCTTCAAGTTCTACTTCAAGACATAGGTGATTGTAAGTGTTGCTATTTCATTATTTCATATCTTTCGATATTAGTTTTACTCTTGGTTTGTGAGAGTGGTTTGCTTGATCCCAAGTTGTGGGAGTCAAGGACATCGATTGTGTTTCGATTTCACTTGTAGGGTTGCTACAAGTGGGTTTAAAGGAAACCTCAAGTTAGGGTTCTAACTTGAGTATCCGGAGATATCCGGGTGGAAGGGACGTAGGATTACCGGGAATAAGTTGGGAGTTGACTTGGGTAATCTGAACCCTTGAAACATACTTTGTGTTAGCATTGTTTCATTTTGGGTTTATTTATAATTCCGCATTTATTGTTTGTTAGGAATTTAAATTGGTATAACTATCGTTTAAATTTTATAAATATTATTTAACCCCCCTTTTCTAGTATTTTTCGCATAGCCAAGTTCCTTACAATTGGTATCAGAGCAAAGGTTTTTAAATATGGCATCCAACAACAACGACAATGTTCCTCCATCTCCTTCGTACAACAATCATGATCGTGATGGTGCGTCTACCGTCTTCGAAGGACAATCAACTGTTCATCCTCCGCGCTTCAATGGCACAAATTTCAGCTATTGGAAGTGCCTGATGGAGACGTTTCTTAGGAGTGCTTCTCTTTGGAGAACCCTTCATAAGGAATACGGTGAACCCTCCGAAGAGGATTTTGACAAATAGACTCCCTCCGAGAAGTCTGCCGAAGTAAACAATGCCAAGGCATGTCATAACCTTATCTCCATTAGTCAACTTTGTGAGAAGGGTTACCAGGTTAACTTTGGAGAGGGTATGTGTAAAATTGTAGATATTGATTCACATGTTTTATTTACCAGTATTAGGCGTAAAAACATTTATTATTTGAGCTTGCCTAAAACCATAGAACATTGCTTAGTTGCTAATAGAAATGAACAGCTATTATGGCATCACCGTTTTGGTCATGTTCATTTTAAGCACTTATATAAGTTAGCTAAGCATGATCTTGTTAAAGGTTTTCCGAAAATTGTTTTTAGTAAGAAAAAGTTTTGTGATTCATGCCAAAGAGGTAAACTAAGTAAATCATCTTTCAAACTTAAAGATGGCATAACTTCTAGGAGGCCCCTAGAATTGCTTCATTTAGATTTATTTGGCCAACTAGAACCGCTTCTTTAGATAATGCTCATTATGGATTAGTTGTCGTAGATGACTTCACTAGATTTACTTGGGTTTCATTTTTAACCAATAAAAATGAAGCTTTTGAAGAGTTTACTATATTTGCAAAGAAAATTCAAAAATTCTTAGGATACACCATTTTCACTATTCATAGTGATCTTGGAGGAGAATTTGAGAATGAATTTTTCACTAAGTTTTGTGATGACAACGAGATTACTCACAAATTTTTTTTTTCTCGCGCACCACCACTAAATGGTGTTGTTAAGAGAAAGAATAGGACCCTAATAGAGTGTGCTTGCACCATGCTCCATGATAGTCATATTGGACTACAATTTTGGGTAGAGGCGATGCACACGACATGTTATGTGCTTAATAGGATCCTAATGAAGCCTTGAACGAACAGAATTTGTTTTGAATTATTTTATGATAAAAAGCCGCAAGTTAAATGTTTTCGAGTTTTTGGTTCAAAATGTATTATAAAGAACACCTTTGGTAACTTAGAAAAATTTGAGTCAAGATCCGATGAAGGAATCTTTGTAGGATATCCACACTTAGCAAAGCCTACCTGATATACAACAAAACCTCTTCAACGCTCGAGGAATCACTACATGTATTATTTTATGAAGATTTTGATATTCCTCATGTTGTTGTTGATAGTGTAGATGTTTTATGTGATTCCATTAGTAATGATAAAATTAATGATTCTATTATTGAGACTAACAATACTAATGAAATTGTTGAGGATGATCCAAGTGATCCAGCTATTCCCAAAGCTTATCCGACCGTTCATAATCACACCCATGACCAAATAATTAGAGATATTGGTGTGGGTGTATGAACAAGGTCAAGGATTGATGAATTCTTTCATTGTGCATTTGTCTCTACCATTGAGCCAAAGAACATCCAAGAAGCGTGTGAAGATAGCTCCTGGATAGTTGCAATGGAAGAAGAGCTCGTACAATTTGAGAGAAATGAAGTTTGGGAGCTCGTTCCTCTTCCAAATAGTCACCAAGTGATTGTGACCAAGTGGATTTTTAAGAACAAGACCGATGAAAACGAGGTCATCACAAGGAATAAAGCAAGGTTAGTAGCTCAAGGCTATCGGCAAGAGGAATGTATTGATTTCGAAGAATCCTTTCCCCCCGTAGCTAGATTAGATGCTATTAGATTGCTTTTATCTTTTGCATCCTATAAAAATTTTAAATTATTTCAAATGGATGTTAAAAGTGCATTTTTAAATGGTATTGTTAATGCGAAGTTTATGTTTCTCAACCACCCGGTTTCATTCATGAAAAATTTCCAAACCAAGTTTTCAAACTTAAGAAAGCAGTATATGGGTTGATCGACTCAAAACCTTTCTTTTGGATTTAGGTTTTAAAATGGGTGAAGTTGATTCAACTCTTTTCATTAAAGATTGTGAAAATGACATCCTGTTAATTCAAGTTTATGTAGATGATATAATATTTGGTTCTACTAACTTTAATCTTTGCCAAGAATTTTCTAAGTCTATGAAGGATGAATTCAAAATGAGCCATATGGGTGAGCTCAACTGCTTCCTTGGAATACATGTTGAGTATTGACTTCTCCCTACTTGGTGTTAATGATGAGCAAACATAAATACTTGTGACTAATCCCCTATTTTGCAGTTAATCCATTGCCTAAGCTATTTATGAAGATATACTAGCAATGGATGACTCACAAAGATCATTGAAGGAAAATGAAAATGGATTGGATGATCGTAGATGTTGATTGAAGCTTCATGAAGACTTCAAGCTCATGCGATTGATAGAAGAGAGATTTCGTGAATGTAAATTTCTTTTATCTTTTCTAGTATGTAGCTTAGAAGTAGAACTTTGATGGAGCACTCACACACATCTTCATTTCAGCCTTAGGACATCATTAGATCAATTGTCCTTAGACCCCAATTCATTTCCTTTGTGATTGTGCTTGGATTGTTTATAACAGTCGACTGCTAAACATTTTACAGTCGTCTATCTCAAAAACAGTTGTCTGTGTTTTGTTCTACAGTCGCCTGTTATGCACAAGTTTTTGCAATCAAGTTTTGGGCTTTTCTGTTTTATTTCGCACATGCCACTGATGAACAATTCACAGGCGCATGTCCTAGTGACAGTCGACTGTGTTTTGTAAATCAGTCGCATGTCTATCCTTCTGCCTAAAATATTTTGATCTGCCTCTTACGGCCAGTCGACTATTGTTGAATATTGAGTCGACTGTATCTTGGATCAGTCGACTGTGTATGATGCATCAGTCGTCTGTCTGTGAGCCAATTTATTGACTCAGCTCTCTGGAAATTATCAGGGTATTTAACAGTCGTCTGTATAAGGATTTACAGTCGCCTGTTCTGATTAACAGTCGACTGTATTATCCTCATGCGGCGTCTGTCCTGTTATCTTACAGGATTTCCAGATTTCTTCAACTTACCATTCTTTCGGCCAGTCGCATGTAGAAGTATTTATAGTCGCCTGTTGGTTTAACAGTCGACTGTCTTTGCTTCATCAGTCGACTGCCCACGTGGTAAGTTACCGTTATGACTTCTTACCTATCCTTGATGACTGTGCATCAATCGACTGAGGTTTCTTCATCAGTCGACTGTTGCGGGTTCAGTTTCTATCCGTTGAGATTTTTCTCACGGATTCCAAAAGTGTTTTTGCCTAAACTGTTTTGTGGATTTAAGAAACCTATAAATAAGGCTTCTACTGTTCCATTGAAAGTTTACTTAAGCTATTGCAAAATCTCTTAAGCTTTCATTTCTAAAGTCTAAAGCTCTAAAATCCAAAGCCCTAAGAATTCCTAATCTTTGATCTCTTGCTCTCCAACCTAGAACTTAAGAGTGATCCTCTAGGTATTTGGTGCAGCCAAGAGAAAGGGCTTTCTCCTCTCTTCCAAGAGAGTCTTCAACACACATCACTTCTCCTTCAAGTTCTACTTCAAGGCATAGGTGATTGTAAGTGTTGCTTTCATATTTCATTACTTTCGTAAATTGAATTTTCTCTCGGGTTGTGAGAGCGGTTTTCTTGCTCCCAAGTTGTGGGTGTCAAGGACATCGATTGTATTCGATTTCACTTGTAGGGTTGCTACAAGTGGGTTTTAAGGAAACCTCAAGTTAGGGTTCTAACTTGAGTATCCGGAGGATTCCGGGTGGAAGGGACATAGGATTACCGGGAACAAGTCGGGAGTGACTTGGGTAATCCGAACCCTAGAAACATAATTGTGTTTGCATTTGTTTCTTATTTGGGTTTAATTCTAATTCCGCATTATATTGTTGGTTAGCTTTTTAATTTGGTGTAACTATCGTTTTAAACTACTTAAACACTATTCAACCCCCTTCTAGTGTTTTCTCCATAGACAGGATCCTTACAATTGGTATCAGAGCGCAAGGTTATAGCTATGGCATCCAACAACAACAACTTTCCTCTGCTGACTTCGTACAATAATCACGACCGTGATGGAGTGTCCACACTTTCGATGGTCAATCAACGGTGCGTCCTCCACGTTTCAATGGCACTAACTTTGGCTATTGGAAGTGTAGGATGGAGACATTCCTTAGGAGTGCTTCTCTTTGGAGAACCCTCCACAAGGAATACGTCGAGCCCATCGAAGACGATTTCGACAAATGGACGTCTTCCGAGAAGTCCGCCGAAGTCAACAATGCTAAAGCAATGAACGATATTCATTGTGCGTTGGACCCGAATGAGTTCAACAAGATATGCACATGTAAGAGTGCATATCAAATTTGGAACCATCTCATCGTTACCCATGAGGGAACGAACAAGATAAAACCATCAAAGTTATATGTTGCCATGCAAAACTTCGATTTGTTTCATATGCATGATAATGAGAGCATTGCATCGATGTACGGACGTTTTACCGACATCATCAATGAATTGGAAGCTCTTGGCCAAATATACTTCGAACCTGATAAGGTAAGGAAGATCATCATGGGAATGACCTCCAAATGGGAAAGAAGAGCAATCGCCA
The DNA here is from genome assembly GCA_030789695.1 of Scilla litardierei. Classification (NCBI taxonomy): domain Eukaryota; kingdom Viridiplantae; phylum Streptophyta; class Magnoliopsida; order Asparagales; family Asparagaceae; genus Scilla; species Scilla litardierei. Next base: position 669,171,350 of record CM061142.1, on the reverse strand, counting down.
TCGAGGAGGTCAATGACTTGAAGAATTACACAGTTGTGAATCTTATCGGGACTCTCATATCTTACTAAGTAAGCCGGGAGAACCGATTAAATATTCGAGCTATGATGAATCTCTCGGAGGCCAAGAAGAAAGCTTTGGCATTCAACGCCAATTCATCATCCTCCTATAGTGAAGATTCGGAAGATGAAATGGATTTGCGTGAAATGGCCCAAATGGCGAAGAAGTTTCAACGCTTCTTTTGCAAAGGTAAATTTCCATCTAATAAAAGATTTGAGTCTACTAATGCTACTTCCTCTCTTTGCTTTAAGTGTAATAAGCTAGGTCACATCAAGAGGGATTGCCCAATGCTAAAGAACAAAGAGAAGTGGAAGGCTCCGAAGTACCACAAGTCCGACAAAAATAAAAGAGACAAGAAGAAAGGACTTGTTGGTATATTCGATGACTCAAGTGAATAATCATCGAGTGATTCTGATGATGAAAAGGGTGAGAGCGCCCACATGTGTTTCATGGCACGAGAAGATCCACTCTCCGATGAGAGTGACTCCGACTCAGATGAAGAGGTAACAATGGATGAACTTCATATTGCAAATGAAGAATTATTTGCTAAATATCAATCTTTAATGCTTAGATATACTAGCTTAAAGAAATCAAATGTTAGCAAGTCATCCATTCCATGCATTATCAACAATGACACCATTGTTGATACTTTAACTCTTGAGAAAGCAAATTGAGCTTCTCAAAATGTCACTTTGAGATATGAGGTGAATAACCTCAAATCTCAACTAGATCAAACAAATCCCAAGGATAATAGTGATCTAGTTACACGACACACACAATTGGGGTTTAGAGAATGATTCTCTTAAAACCCAAGTGCACGAGCTCAAAGCACGGGTGTCCACCTTGGATACCAACATTTCTTCTTTAAAGGAGAAATATGAGCACATGTCCTCCCGTATTATGATATTCAATAAGGGAAAAGGACAATTGGATGATTTGCTTGCAAACCAATTTCCAGCCACATATCGTGTTGGTCTTGGGTTTGTAAATGTGAATGCATCCAATGCTCGCACCTCCTATAGTGGTGTCACTATAGATTTTGTGAGGCCTTCCTCCGGTGCATCCACAAGTGGTGTCAAAGACATTATATGTAGCAAACCTACCAAGAAAGTCCCTACTTTACCTTCTCTTCCTTTTGGTAAGAAACCTACTAAGGGTGGAAACCAAAAGCAAGGCCATGCTTACATGTACACTAACACTCATCCACGTAGGAAACCTCCTACTTCACAAGTAAATAATCATGACACTTTTTATGCTCCACACCCACGGACACGTACAAATCCACACATGAGAAATTCTCATGTACGTGCTCCTACACACCCATATGCTCATACGCATCATTCCTACATGTATGCACATCCTCCTCATGTCATGCATAATCAATATGTTCCATACAACATGCATGTTCCTAAGCATACTTATAATACTCATATGTCATATGCATATCCACCTCCTCATGTTTATGCTAGAAACAATGTTCCTTGGAAGCATGCACCACATAGAAATTCAACAAGTATGCATGCAACTAGGAATAGGACTCCCAAGATATACACTATTTGGGGTCCTAAGAACACTAGCCTAAATGATAGGAATGCTTATGTAGATTCCTATTTTCATGATGTGATTAATAATAATAATTATGTTGAAAAGCGGAAGTCCACTTGGACTTAGCTTCCAAAGGGCTAATCTCCTTGGACCCAACAAACATTGGGTACCATGAGCTTATGGCATATTATATAGGTACCCAAGAGAAAGAAGAAGAGCAATAAATGTCATATTAGCTCTAAAGAGAAAGGATGGATTCTCGATAGTGGTTGCTCCAAACACATGACGGGAGATCCCTCTTTGCTCTCCGAAGTGATTAACATCAAGGATGGGGCAACGGTCACTTTTGGAGGAAATCAAAAGGGAACCATCATTGGAGTAGGTATCGTTGGTAATCCTTCAAAACCCTTAATTACTAATGTTTTTCTAGTTAGTGGTTTGTGTCACAGTCTCATTTCCATTAGTCAACTTTGTGACAAAGGTTACAAGGTTAACTTTGGAGAAGGATTGTGTACAATTGTTGATTGTGATTCAAATGTTTTATTTTCTGGTATTAGGCGTAAAAATATTTATTATTTGAGCTTTCCTAAAACCGTAGAACATTGCTTAGTTGCTAACACAAGTGAACAAATATTATAGCATCGCCGTTTTGGTCATGTTCACTTTAAGCACTTATATAAGTTAGCTAAGCATGATCTAGTCAAAGGTTTTCCTAAAGTTGTTTTTAATAAGAAAAAATTTTATGATTCATGTCAACGGGGTAAACTTAGTAAATCTTCCTTTAAGCTTAAAGAAGGGATTACTTCTAAGAGGCCCATAGAACTTCTTCATTTAGATTTGTTTGGGCCAACTAGAACCGCTTCTTTAGGTAATGCTTATTACGGATTAGTTGTCGTAGACGACTTTTCTCGATTTACTTGGGTTTCATTCTTAACTAATAAGAATGAAGCTTATGAAGAGTTTACCAAATTTGCAAAGAAGATTCAGAATTTCTTAGGATCCACCATTATCACTATCTGTAGTGATCATGGAGGAGAATTTGAGAATGAAGCTTTTACTAACTTTTGTGATGACACCGGGATAACTCATAGTTTTTCCTTCCCTCGGGCACCACCACAAAATGGTGTTGTAGAGAGAAAGCATAAGACTCTTATTGAGTGTGCACGCACTATGCTCCATGATAGTCATCTAGGACTACAATTTTGGGCAGAGGCGGTGTACACGGCATGTTATGTGCTTAATAGGATCCTAGTGAGACCCCGAACGAACAAAACTTGTTTTGAATTGTTTTATGACAAATAGCCTCAAGTAAAACATTTTCGTGTTTTTAGTTCAAAATATTTTATCAAGAACACTTTCGGTAATCTAGATAAATTTGAGCCAAGATCCGATGAAGGAATTTTTGTTGGATATTCCACACGTAGCAAAGCCTACCAGATATACAACAAAATTTCTTCAACGATTGAGGAATCACTACATGTTTCATTTAATGAAGATTTTGATTTTCCTCGTGTTGATGATGATAGTGTAGATGTTTTGTGTGATCCTCTTAGTAGTGTTAAGATTAATGATTCGATTATTGATACTAACCCTACTAACGAAATTGTTGAAGATGTTCCTAGTGCTGCAGGAATACCCAAAGCTTACCCGACCGTTCGCAACCATCCCCATAACCAAATCATTGGAGATATTGGTGTGGGTGTTCGAACGAGGTCGAGAATTGAAGAATTCTCTCATTGCGAATTTGTCTCTACCATTGAGTCAAAGAACATCCAAGAAGCTTGTGAGGATAGCTCTTGGATAGTGGCAATAGAAGAAGAACTAATGCAATTTGAGAGAAATGAAGTTTGGGAACTCGTTCCTCTTCCAAGTGGTCACTAAGTCATTGGGACCAAATAGATCTTCAAGAACAAGACGGATGAGAACGAGGTGATCACAAGGAACAAAGCAAGGTTAGTTGCTCAAGGCTACCGGCAAGAGGAATGTATGGATTTCGAAGAATCTTTTGCCCCCGTAGCTAGATTAGAAGCTATTAGATTACTTTTATCTTTTGAATCCCATAAGAATTTTAAACTATTTCAAATGGATGTTAAAAGTGCATTTTTAAATGGGTTTGTCAATGAAGAAGTCTATGTTTCTCAACCTCCCGGTTTTATTCATGAAAAATTTCCAAACCATGTTTTCAAACTTAAGAAAGTGTTTTATGGGTTGAGACAAGCTCCTAGAGCTTGGTATGATCGACTTAAGACCTTTCTTTTGAATTTAGGTTTTAAAATGGTAGAAGTTGATTCTACACTCTTCATTAAAGATTATGAAAATGACATTCTCTTGATTCAAGTGTAAGTAGATGATATTATTTTCGGTTCTACTAACTTTAATCTTTGTCAAGAATTTTCTAAGTCAATGAAGGATGAATTCGAGATGAGCCACATGGGAGAGCTCACGTATTTTCTTGGACTGTAAATTCGACAAATGGAGAATGGCACCTTCATACATCAGACAAAGTACACAGTGGAACTTATCAAGCGATTTGGGATGGAATCATCTTCAAGCAAAAGGACTCCCATGAGTACTTCTACCCATCTACACGAGGATTAAAGCGGAAAAGATGTAGACGTTCGTCTATATCGAGGTATGATCGGTAGCTTACTTTACTTAACCGCTAGTAGGCCCGATATCATGTTTTCTGTATGCATATGTGCTAGATAACAAGCTAAACCTAAGGAGTCACACTTGATTACGGTTAAACGAATATTTCGTTATCTCAATCAATCCCTAGATTATCGGTTACTTTACCCTAAATCTAGCACATATGAGTTAATATCATATAGTGATGCCGACTTTGCCGGATGCAAGTCCGACAGGAAAAGTACTAGTGGCACTTGCCATTTTCTAGGAAATTCTCTTATTTCTTGGTTTTCTACGAAATAGAATTCGGTGTCATTGTCCACGACTGAAGCGGAATATATTGTCGCGGGTCTTGCATATGCATAAGTTCTTTGGATGAGACACACTCTTATGGACTATGGTGTCAACTGTGATACTTGCCCGATCATAGTTGATAACCAAAGTGCCATATGTCTTTCTAAGAATCCGATACACCACTCCCGTACCAAACACATAGACGTGAGACCATTTCATAAATGATCATGTAGCTAAGAAGGACATCATCTTAGAGTATATTGAAACCCAAAAACAAATTGCCGACATCTTCACTAAACCTCTTAAAGAAGATTCATTTGTGAGGTTACGTGGAGAATTAGGAATTATGGGTGAATCTGAAATTTAGAAGCTTAACTTTCTTGTTATAACTCCTTTTGAGATCATGTCATCATATTGTCTTTCTTCTTTTGATATATGCTATATATGTGTTTGAGAAAGGCTATTGTGATTTATGTGATTTTATGATTTCTTTGAGATTGTTTTTGGAGATGTATGTTACAATTGATTTATCATATTACATTGTTTTTATGATGAGCTTGTGATTAGAGTATAGGTCCTAGGGTGAGTGTTCTTATTCTCTGGAATTCTATCTCACTGTGCATTTTTGGACCAGGACAGACGACTGTCTTTCCTTCGACAGTCGACTGCCCTACTCTATCTCCTCAGTCTGAGAATTTGTATCTTTCGCACAGCCGACTGATGACTGTTTTACGGTCGGCTGTTATTTTAACAAGCGACTGAATTTTAGTCATCAGTCGATTGTTCTCTTTATCAATTTTTCTACAGAGCTCTCTGTATTTTTGATGAAGTTTATTAATTCTCGGTCAGTCGACTGCTATGTTAAGTTCAGTCGACTGTCTCTCAGACAGGCGACAGTAATTTACCCAACAGTCGACTGTCTGTCTTCCTGAGATTAATTCTTATCACTTCATCCAGTCGGCTGACCTTTGTTCATCAGTCGACTATCTCCTGTTTGTGTCGGTTCACTACTTTGATCTGGGCCGTCGATTCATTGATCCAACAGCCCAGATTCATTCCCTCTTTCATATATTTGATGAGACTGTTCATTTCCCCACGTTCATTTCTCTCTCCTCCGATTGAACCGCTTCGTCTTCCCGCTCGTTTCTTCAGCCTTTGTCGTCGATCTCCTCCTCCGTGCAAGTCGATCGTTTCGTCGTTACTTCCTCGCTTCTCCTCGACTTGGTTTGACTCTCTCTCTCTCTCAAGTCTTTCGTTCGATTTCTGTCTTTTGATTTCTTCGACCATCGTTTCTCTCTCTCTCTCTCTCTCTCTCTCTCTCTCTCTATTCCATGGCACCCAAAACCAAGGGAAAAGAGAAAATCGTTTCTCCTAAGCGACCTAGGGCACCAAAGAAACCTATGCCAAGAAGAAGAAACCCTACAAAGCCCGAACCAATCAAGCCGATTCTTCTTCAGCTTCTTCTTCCGACGCTCAGCCCTTGATCCATCGTCAGCGGAAGCACATTGGTGTTGACATTAATGAGCCTGTTGCTGACGCTCCCCATCTGTCCCCATTAGCTTCGAGTTCTTTAGAAGAGCCTCCAGTCGTACCTCCTTCCGATCCCCTAGTTCCTATTTACCGAGATGATCTTTTTTTGGCAAAGTTTCACTCTCTTCTAGGGATCCAGCTTCTTAGGGAGCGGTACATTGCTTTCCCCACCTTTACAGCTGAGAAACTTTCTGACATCTTATCTGCTACTCATCTGGCCGATCTTTTTTGCTTCTCTCAGAGCGAGTCCCCTAGAGCCTATCTATTTCTGGTGAAGCTCTTCTATGCTAACCGCGTTCGCGGTGAGTATTCCACTACCGGAGTTCTTGATACCGTTGTTCAGGGAACCCACATCCAGATTACTCCCACACTCTTAGGGACCATTCTTAGGATTCCCTCTACCGGTTCTCTTCCTTCTAATTTATCTATTTCTGATATTGACGAGCTTGACCCCTCTGTCCTTAGAGATATGTTTCGTGAGATACCTTTAGCCCTGCATTCTGGTATCAGGTCTTCTATGTTCTCGGCTCGAGGTTGGGCAGTTCACCTAGTGGTGAAGTCCAACATCCTGCCGAGGTATGGATCATCTGACCAGCACTCTCAGGATATTCTAAAGTGTATTTATGCAATTTTCTCTCGCATGCCCGTAAACTGGGCCGGTGTCCTCCTTGACAGGATGGACAAGTTCGAGTTTACTTCTTCCTCGTCGCACATTCCATATGGTGGCCTTTTGAATCCTGTTTTCCGTCATTTTGGCATCGATTTGTCTCCTTACAAGCCCATGCCATTTGCTCCTCTCCTTGATGCTTCTGCGAAGTCGAGGACCTCTTCGGCTCTGCAGTCTGCATCAAAGAAGAGGAAGTCTGCTTCAGCCCCATCTTCATACACAGTTCTACCTGCTGACGTGCCTTCTACATCTACTCCTCCCGCTTTTGACACTCTTCTAGAGATGGTGTCAGGACTTTATGAGTTGGCTTTTATTTCCTTCCAGCATCAGGGAATTCCCTTCCCTGAGCACCTGAGATGCTTCGTTCCTCTCCAGCCTCATGTGCCTCCTCAGCCCACTAATGTCATTGAGCCTCCTGATGGAGCCTCCACTCAGGATGCTGCTGCTGCTGATGCTGCTACTGTTGCTCCTTATGATCCTACTCCAGAGGATACACCTGCTATCACAGAGCCTGCTTCTTCTTCTGCAGCCCCTGGAGACGCTCACTCTTAGATATGTGTTTGTGTGGTGTTAGCTTGTTGATGGTTGTGTCTATGATGTATGATGGATTACTGATGTATGCTAATGTTATGATAGATACTTGATGTGTTATGTATTTGTGGCATCATAATGTATTTTTTTGGAATCATGATGTATATATTTTTGTTGGACATGTTGATGTCCGGTAGTCATGTACTCACATCTTTTGATATATACATATATATGATGTTGCTGCTGATTCTCATGTGTCACACCATGTTTGATTGATTATCTTTTTTGTGTGATGATTGCCTCATTGTCTCCGTGATTGATTTATTCGCTTCTGATGTTTTGTTGAGACAATGTGGATTTGTTATTGGATATTTCATGCTAGCTCTGATGTGATGCAGTTTTGAAACTATTTTTGTTTCGTTTATCTAAAATGTTGATATTGGACTTTAATTCCTCTATTCACATACGTATATGATGTGCTTTTATGAGTTTTTGATTCTCGATATCTTTATACTCATTGATTGTTGTTAGTTTGTATTTAGCACGATTATTGTTGTTGTTATTTACTCCCACCTTTTTGGATAATGCCATAGGGGGAGAGAAATAAACATACAAGATTCATAATGAATGTGCTAAGTATGTTCTAACACTTTGAATCTAAGATTGAAATTGCCTTAGATTCGGGGGGAGTAAGATTACAATGAATATGGATTTTAATTCCTAGATTTTTTGAATTATATTCATGCATATCTTACTCATTTGCTTCAATTGATATATAGATGCCCTATTTTTGTTGACTAACTTGATTGGCATCTATGTAGGGGGAGTAAGTTTTCATTACGCACAATTATTTATCTTTTTGTTTATATTTGTTTGCCATCATCAAAAAGGGGGAGAATGTTGAGTATTGGACTTCTCCCTACTTGGTGTTAATGATGAGAAAACATAAATACTTATGACTAATCCCCTATTTTGCAGTTAATCCATTGCCTAAGCTATTTATGAAGATCTACTAGCAATGGATGACTCACAAAGGTTATTGAAGGCAAATGAAAATGGATTGGATGATCGTAGATATTGATTGAAGCTTCATGAAGACTTCAAGCTCATGCGATTGATAGAAGAGAGATTTCGTGAATGTAAATTTCTTTTATCTCTTCTAGTATGTATCTTAGAAGTAGAACTTTGATGGAGCACTCACACACATCTTCATTTCAGTCTTAGGACATCATTAGATCAATTGTCCTTAGACCCCAATTCATTTCCTTTGTGATTGTGCTTGGATTGTTTATAAAAGTCGGCTGCTAAACATTATACAGTCGTCTGTCTCAAAAACAGTACACTGTGTTATGTTCTACAGTCACCTGTTATGCACAAGCTTTTGCAATCAAGTTTTGGGCTTTTCTGTTTTATTTCGCACATGCCACTGATGAACGATTCACATGCGCCTGTCTTAGTGACAGTCGACTGTGTTTTGTAAATCAGTCGCATGTCTATCCTTCTGCCCAAACTATTTTGATCTGCCTCTTACGGCCAGTCAACTATTGTTAAATATTCAGTCGACTATATCTTGGATCAGTCGACTGTGTATGATGCATCAGTCGTCTGTCTGTGAGCCAATTTATTGACTCAGCTCTCTGAAAATTCTCAGGGTATTTGACAGTCGTCTGTATAAGGATTTACAGTCGCCTCTTCTGATTAACAGTCGACTGTATTATCCTTATCAGTTGTCTGTCCTGTTATCTTACAGGATTTCCAGATTTCTTCAACTTACCATTCTTTCGGCCAGTCGCCTGTAGAAGTATTTTTAGTCGTCTGTTGGTTTAACAGTCAACTGTCTTTGCTTCATCAGTCGACTGCCCACGTGGTAAGTTACCGTTATGAATTCTTACCTACCCTTGCTGACTGTGCATCAGTCGACTGATGTTTCTTCATCAGTCGACTGTTGCGGGTTCAGTTTCTATCCATTGAGAATTTTCTCACTGATTCCAAAAGTGTTTTTGCCTAAACTGTTTTGTGGATTTGAGAAACCTATAAATAAGTCTTCTACTGTTCCATTGAAAGTTTACCTAAGCTATTGCAAAATCTCTTAAGCTTTCTTTTCTAAAGTCTAAAGCTCTCAAATCCTAAGCCCTAAGAATTCCTAATCTTTGATCTCTTGCTCTCCAACCTAGAACCAAAGAGTGATCCTCTAGGTATTTGGTGTAGCCAAGAGAAAGGGCTTTCTCCTCTCTTCCAAGAGATTCTTCAACACACATCACTTCTCCTTCAAGTTCTACTTCAAGGCATAGGTGATTGTAAGTGTTGCTTTCATATTTCATTACTTTCGTAAATTGAATTTTCTCTCGGGTTGTGAGAGCAGTTTGCTTGCTCCCAAGTTGTGGGAGTCAAAGACATCGATTGTATTCGATTTCACTTGTAGGGTTGCTACAAGTGGGTTTTAAGGAAACCTCAAGTTAGGGTTCTAACTTGAGTATCTGGAGGATTCTAGGTGGAAGGGACGTAGGATTACCGAGAACAAGTCGGGAGTGACTTGGGTAATCCGAACCCTAGAAACATAATTGTGTTTGCATTTGTTTCTTATTTGGGTTTAATTCTAATTCTGCATTATATTGTTGGTTAGCTTTTTAATTTGGTGTAACTATCGTTTTAAATTGCTTAAACACTATTCAACCCCCCTTCTAGTGTTTCTCCATAAACAGGATCCTTACAATACAAATTTGGTAAATGAAGGATGTAACTTTCATACATCAAAAAAAGTACACCGGGGAGCTTATTAAGCGATTTAGGATGGAATCGTCTTCAAGCAAACGGACTCCCATGAGTATGATAACCCATCGACACAAGGATGAGAACTGGGAAGATGTAGATGTTCGTCTATATCGAGGTATGATCGGTAGCTTACTTTACTTAACCGCCAATAGGCCAGATACTATGTTCTCCGTATGTATTTGTGCTAGATATCAAGCTAGACCTAAGGAGTCACACTTGATTGTAGTAAAACAAATTTTTCGTTATCTCAATCATTCTCTAGATTATGTGTTACTTTACCCTAAGTCTAGTACATATGAGCTAATATCATATAGTGATGTCGACTTTGCCGGATGCAAATTCGATAGAAAGAGTACTAGTGGCACTTGCCATTTTTTAGGAAATTCTCTAGTTTCTTGGTTTTCCAAGAAACAGAACTCGGTATCATTGTCTACGACTGAAGTAGAATATATTGCTGCATGTCTTGCATGTGCACAAGTTCTTTGGATGAGACACATGCTCAAAGACTATGGTGACAATTGTGATACTTGTCCTATCATGGTTGACAACAAAAGTGCAATTTGTCTTTCCAAGAATCCGATACATCACTCCCGTACCAAACACATAGATGTAAGACATCACTTCATTAATGATCATGTTGCTAAGAATGACATCATCTTAGAGTACATTGAAACCCAAAAACAAATCATCGACATCTTCACTAAACCTCTTAAAAAGATTCATTTATGAGGTTGCGTAGAGAACTAAGGATTATGGGTGAATCTGAATTATAGGAGTTCATACTTTTATGATAAATCATGATTTGAACTCATGTCATCATTTCACTTCTCTCGTTTTGATATGTTATATGTTTTCATATATGTTTAATGAGATGTATTTGAGATTTTGATGATTTTGTTTGTTTGGATTAATATACGTGATTTGTATGTTAATCTATATTATTTCGATAATGATTTCATGTTTAAAGAATTGTTAGAGTAAAGGTCGTAGGTTGAGTTATCTCAATCCTCTTGATTTCAGCCTCTATACATTTTTGGACCAGGATAGACGACTGCCAATCCTTCGATAGTCGCCTGCCCAAATCTAATTTTTCTTATCTGTATTCTTTTTTTGCACAGTCGACTGGTGTACATTTTCCAGGCGCCTGTCTCTCCAACAGGCGACTGAAAGTTGTTCATCAGGTGTCTGTCCTGATCTTAAAATGTCTCTGTATATTCATCAAATTTTTAACCCTCTGTCAGGCGACTGTTGTGTATTTTACAGTCGAATGTCATTATGCTAAGTGACTGTGAGTTACTCAACAAGCGCATGTCTATCTACCCTAGTCAGCTCTTTATCTTTTCGGCCAGTCGACTGACGATTGCACATCAGTCAATTGTCCACGTCTGTGGCAGTTCGTTAACTCAATCTGAGCCGTCGATCTGACGATCCAACAACCCAGATTCATTTGCCCTCAACTTAAGTGCACGAGGCCGTCAAATATTTCTCTCTCATCCAATCGTTTTCCTCGTCTTCCTCCTTCGAACATAAACCGTCTCTTAATCTTCCTCGTCGATTCAGAGATCCTACCCATCGATTTCTCTCCCCGTTCGATCAATCGAGAGTTTGGGTCTCTCCTCCTCCGTCGTTCGTCACAGATTTGGTAAATCTCTCATTTCTGCCGATCTTGCTCTATCTTTTTCGATTTTTCTCTTGTTTCGTGTGATGGCTCCTCTCAAGCTCCCTTCATCTTCCAAAGGGAAAGCAGTTGTTCCTAGGAAGCCTAGGAACCCTAAACTCATTGCTTCCACACCGAAGAAAACCCCATATAGAGCCCATACCAAATTTGTGCAACCCCTCTCCGATGTTTCGGATGCTTCTGATTCTACTTCTTCTTCCGAAGAAGAAGATTTCGTTGAGTCTCTTTAGAATCGTCAGTGTAGACCTATTGGTGTTCACATCAATGAGCCTGCCGCTGAGACTGATTCCACTTGCGTGGCTGCTGACACCCACCCAGAGTCTATTCCCGCCGCAACCTAAGGCCAAAATCCACCCAGGTCTCCTCCTGCTGATCCTCTAGTCCCCATTTGCCAGGACGATTCTTGTTTGGCAAAATTTCATGCTATGCTTGGGATCAATCTCCTTCGTGAGCGATTCATTGTTTATCAAGCCTTCACCGCTGAGAGACTTTCCGAGATCCTCACGTCGACCTATTTGGTCGATTTGTTTCGCTACTCTCATGTGGACTCCCCTCATGCCTATCCATTCCTTGTCAAGCTATCCTAAGACTGGTGAATATGCTGACACGGGTGTCATTGACACCGTTGTTCAAGGGACTCGTATCAGGCTTGACCCTATTCTCCTAGGAACCATTCTTAGGATTCCTTCCTCTGGCTCCTTGCCCGCTGATATTTCACTCTCTGACATTGCTGATCTTGATCAGATTGTCTTTCAGGACATGTTCTCTATGATCCCTTCATATCTCTCCTCTGGCATCAGGGCTTCCATGATTTCTCCTCGAGGTTGGGCTGTTAACCTAGTGGTGAAGTCCAATATCTTGCCGAAATATGGCTCCTCTGATCAGCCTTCTCAGGAGATCCTCTGATGCATGTTTGCCATCTTCTCTGGCATGTTTATGAACTGGGCCGGGGTACTCCTTGATCGGATGGACAAGGTCGATTTCACTACTGCTTCCTCTCATATTCCATATGGAGGACTCCTTACTCTTGTCTTTCGCCATTTCGGGATCGATCTGTCCCTGTATGAGTCCATGCCTCTTGGCCATCTCCTTGATGCATCTGCTAAATCGAAGCCCTCTTTGGCTCTGCAGATGGCATCAAAGAAGAGGCAGTCTTCTTCAACCCCGTCTTTGTCCACCGCTCCACCCACTGTTTAGCCCTCTACATCTGCTGCACCCTCTCATGTGTAGGATCACATGTAAACACAAATACACTAGAACGGGGGTTGAATAGTGTATTTTAAAAACTTGTTGCAGATAAAATGTTACTAAAATTTGCAAAGATAGAACAGAAATTAAGTGACAAGTATTGAAAATAAACTAATTGCAAACACAAAGATGTATCCTGGTTCGGATCTTTTTGACCCTACTCCAGTCCTCTACTCCCCGTAGAGATTTTCAATCCACTATAATCACTTGCTCTGCAAGCATTAACTTACAAAAATGGCGACACTCCCAGTGTCCCAAACTTTGTACAATCTATACAACTAGAGATTCAAACTTTGTTGAAGAAATAATGAAATAAGAAAACACCTATAGCCTTGGTATAAATTTCAAGAATGAATTCAAAGGATGGTGTTGAAAATGAGATCTTCAATGTTTCTAGATGTGGTGCGAAACACCCTTGAAGTTCGTTAGTTCTTAAATGAAGAAAGAGATCAGAATTTCTTCTTACAAATGAGAACAATAAACAACTTTTCCCAAGAGAATTAAAGCCTTAATTTCCACAAATGAAAACAAAAGAAGAGAAAAAGTAGTGAGTGAAAAGAGAGGGGGTACCCCTCCTTTCATAGTGCTCAGAAACGGTTCTGAAGGAAGTTACAATGGCTAGAAACTGTCCAGAAAATTTCGAACTCAAACGGACAAAAAACAGTTTAGTCGACTACAAAAAATTTTAGTCGACTAATTTTGAAACAGTCATAAACTGACTATTTGAAGATGGTGACATGGATCAATCAACGGATAGATCCTTATCAGAAATTTTCAGGTCAAAATTCGAAGAAAATTTTCTTAGTCGACTACGAAAAATCCTAGTCGACTAAATATGAAAAATGGGAATTTTGACTTAGAATCAATTAGGATCGGAAGGTAATGTAATTTGGAACTTAGAGATATATGATATGTTATAGCCAAGGCCCTGAAGCTATCTAAAAATAAAATTACATCATTCCGAAGATACATCATCCCAACGTAATATAAGTAGCGAAGCTTCTTTCACAGAGAATCCTTATCAAGTGAACATATGCATAATGTGAATAGAATAGGCTTTTATATCTGCACATCTGCATAGATAGAGTTAGTAACAATAATATATTGATTGTCACATCAAAACCAAATGGAATAGAAGATGGAATATACCAAGTTCCAACATTCTCTCACTTTTGATGATGACAAATAATTAAAAGATATAGTATGAATACTCCCCCTGAATATATGCCTTATGTTCTCCCCCCTTGTCAGCCACAAAAAGTGGAAAAACAGAAATTAGTTAGCTACGAAATTTTGTCGTCGACTAATAAGTTAATGGAGAGAAATTTGCATGCAAACAAAACAGGTGGAAGTAACAAACATCCAATATTAACGAAACATATATGAACTGAACATAACAAAACATATATCTCGGAGGCGACTAATAACGAAACAGATAAGGGTACATAGATTGCATTACACCAAGCACCTGATAAAAAGAAACTCCTAGCAAAAAGAAACTGAAAACATGCAAACCAACGGCAGATTTAAGGAGTCTATGAAAAACCCAAAAGAGAAATAGAAAAAACACCCATAAGAAACACCCCAAACCGAACATGAAAACATCGTACATCAGGAAAAGACACGATCAAGGCCAAAACAACCACAGAGCCTAAGGATGATACGACGAGGATCCAGGGGAGGAAGGATGTGGATGGGTACGACGCGGTGGGATGACATGTTGAGCCTCAAGGGCAGACACAGGTTGAGATTGATTTGTCTGAATCTGGTCAAGGACTTCCGAATGTTGCTTCAAAGTGGCATCATAATTACTAAACTGCAATTGCACGCCTGCAAACCCATCAGAGACGGCTGTGGTAAGCTTCTGAACATCGGTGGAAAGACAACGTTTGAGAACAGCATTAGTCTCATGGGAAGGGGAAATTCCATCCTTTGAAGCAACAGCCTTCGGGGGGTACTTGCGGCTGGAAGAGCCAGGGGTGGCAATATGCGTGGGAGACGAAAACTGCGGGGCCTTAGTATGAGCCGCATCAGACTCATCTTTATCATCAGTATCGTCATCGTCTGTAGATTTAAAAGGAGAAGGAGGATTCGGAAGACGCATGTTGGTGAGGGTAAGTTCGTCAAAGTGAACATCATGGTGGATGAAGTATTCGCCATCGGTGTGGACGGAAAAAGCACGAAGGATGAGCGTAATCAAACAAGGAAGATAGAAGTGAGTGGAAACACATTTGACGAGAGTGAAAAATAGAACATTAACCAAGTGAATCGTAAACCCACCCATAAGAGCATAGAGACAATGTTCTAGGGAGGTGCTAAGGTAATTGAGAGACCCTGATTTTGGCATGAGATTGTGAACAATAACTTTGAGAAGGAGCTGTGCATCGGGATGAAGATGAGTAGCCGACATGTGAGAAACAAATTTAGGGGCCAATTTTGAGAGAATAGCGGGATCGGTCATCTCGAAAGAGAGAGAATTGCGGAATCAGGGGGCTGAGAAATGATCTTTGCAATTGTTTTGCCGGAGACAGTGAAAGAAACGCCTTTCACCATGGTGGTGAAGATCTTTTACCCATGACAGACAGACGTATCAAGATTAGCGTAAAATTCTTTTACAAGCAAAGGATAATATGGAACCTTATTGTCAAGGGACCAAATGTTATGGAGACCGACTGTATAAACAAATACACTAGAAGGGGGGTTGAATAGTGTATTTTAAAAACTTGTTGCAAATAAAAGGTTACTAAAATTTGCAAAGATGGAACAAAAATTAAGTGACAAGTATAGAAAATAAACCAATCACAAACACAAAGATGTATCCTGGTTCGGATCCTTTTGATCTTACTCCAGTCCTCTACTCCCCATAGAGATTTTCAATCCACTATAATCACTTTCCCCGCAAGCATTAACTTACAAAAATGGCGACACTCCCCGTGTCCCAAACTGTGTACAATCTCTACAACTAGAGATTCAAACTTTGTTGAAGAAATAATGAAATAAGAAAACACCTATAGCCTTGGTATAAATTTCAAGAATGAATTCAAAGGATGGTGTTGAAAATGAGAACTTCAATGTTTCTAGATGTGGGATTGCGAAACACCCTTGAAGTTCTTTAGTTCTCAAATGAAGAAAGAGATCAGAATTTCTTCTTACAAATGAGAACAATAAACAACTTTTTCCAAGAGAATTAAAGCCTTAATTTCCACAAATGAAAAAAGAAGAAGAGGAAAAGTAGTGAATGAAAAGAGCGGGGGTACCCTTCCTTTTATAGTACTCAGAAACGGTTCTAAAGGAAGTTACAACGGCTAGAAACTGTCCAGAAAATTTCGGACTCAAACGGACAAAAAACGGTTTAGTCGAGTACAAAAAATATTAGTCGACTAATTTTGAAACGGTCATAAACTGACTATTTGAAGATGGTGACGTGGATCAGTCAACGGATAGATCCTTGTCAGAAATTTTTAGGTCAAAATTCGAAGAAAATTTTCTTAGTCGACTACGAAAAATCCTAGCCGACTAAATATGAAAAATGTGAAGTTTGACTTAGGATCAATTAGGATCGAAAGGTAATGTAATTTGGAGCTTAGGGATATATGATATGTTATACCCAAGGCCCTGAAGCTATCTAAAAATAAAATTACATCATTCCGAAGATACATCATCCGTACGTGTAACGACCCGTTTTCTATGATACTCTGGAAGTACGAATCCGTCCCAAGTATTCCTAGATCAACGAGTGTTACGTGGAAAGAGAGGAAGGAAGAGAGCAAAAAGAACACTACAGGTCACCACGCACGTGCTGGGAAGTACAAGTAAAACTCCATCATAGATACAACACTGAGAAATAAATGAAAGTACACTATTTCATTTTATTAATACAATGATACATCTTTTACATACACCTTCTGCACAAAGTGGGTACAAAAGAGGGAAGCTACACTGAGACAACGATAATCTTATACAACTCCAAGTCCAGGTCCAACTTATACAACACCAACATCCTCATCGTCACAATCTCTAAGTACAAGGTCTACCTGAAAAAAGAAACACCCAAAAGTACAAGTCTCTCTTCACACCCCTCGCCACCCGATCCTACAACTGATCACCAACTCCAAGCTCCAGCCTCTAACTCACATAACCTGAAAAGTCAACGGGGACACGTCAACGCGTGACCCAGTAGAAACTCCTAACACTCTAGTAGGACCCAGTTTTAGAACTGGTCTACCTATCTAGGGGTGTGGTCTAACAAGGAAGGTTCATGTTGCATATAAAAGTATTCACGTTCCAGCATGTGAACATAAGTATGAGGACTTATAAAATATGCATATGAAACCATATCATGATATGCAGGTACTGAAAGGAAGCATAAGAACATGTTATCATGGGGTAGCAGCATTAACATAACAAAGGTACAGATTAGTATAGATAGCAGCATTAAAGTAAATAGAGGAACAAAAGACACGAGATAACAACATTTATAATTAAAGACAATTACTTTAAGTTGGTGATTCACGTGTTTGAAAACTCGTGTAAACCGTAGGATGCTAAGGAGTCGGACTTCACCCAAGGTGGGTAAAAATGGTACCACAACCAGCAACACGAGCACCGGAAGGGCCTCTCGCAACTCAGTACCCGACTGGCAAGGTAGGAGTGAGACTCATCTCGGTTTTTCTTGGGACAAACGGAGAAAAACCATCATTTACCGACATGGTGCGACACGAGCACACCAGCGGCCTCTCTAGCCCTCTCAAACTCCCCTTCCGGGGGCGACACATCGGGCGAGATATGCTACTACTGTCCACCCCTTAACTCATATAGTTTACCCGTGTTTCCTCCAAACCCACATCTAGAGTCTCACCCATTTTTAGAATGGATCGAGCACCCTTGATATCATCACTCTGCCTCACTCTCATTTTATGGAATAGTTCATCAGTTATTAATTTTAGCAGTCTCTATACCGCATTCATAGATTTCTGTTTCTTGCATAATTTCACCGATGTCGTGATTCAACAACGACCATCGTCTTTTCTTTCATACTAAGAGCATCGACATGCTCCATTTGAAATAACAATTTCATGAACCATAACTCAAACCTCTAGTATAGAATAAAACGTATCAACATCCAACACTGAACTTATTTACTCATTAACATGAAGCTATAATGAAATGAACATATAATTACATGCATGTCATAAGGAGCTTGATACATCATCATTATCACATGGGACATGGAACTTACTAACAATTAACATTTGTACATAAAACAAGAATTGCATAGCAAGAATTCCCACCTTACCCAACAACATGATTCATGGTATAATTGACATAAGTGGGGCATGGCATGACAAGGATATGTAATAATCAAATCATGATGAACATACTAACAATTCTATAGTAACATTACTATCATGGCATAAACATCACTTTACTAGCATGGCATGGACATTTAGTATAGCAAGACTTAGCACTACTTTACTAACATTTCTACACTAACATTACCATACTAACACTAATACTACGTTGCTAACATTATTTATTTGACATGGCATTAGAAACGCAAGGCATTATCATGTTAGCATACTTGTTTTAATTTAAGGACATGAGTTTAAAACATATGAATAGATTGATAGCTGAAATTAAACAGAGCTTAAAATAACAACACACGGCATATAGTAATTTTCACATGAATCTGTCTAAACTGTCATGGCAGAAAGAACAGCACTTTAAGGCACATACAGTCAGAGTCAGTCTCTGGTCCCTCTTCAAAGTTGTAGATAATTTTTTTCAGATTTCAGTAGTATCCGAGAATGTACTTTTCTGATTTTTCTATTATTTGATATAATTTTTCTAAGTTGATGTCCTGTGCTAAGAAAAATTCCAGCAACTTGTTTTTCCAACTAAACTATTTCTTTAACATTATATTTTGAGACAATTACTATGAACATATCCTACAACTTTATCATCCCCTTCATAACATAAAACATGGCATAACTAAGGAAATTTCATTACTTAGCCATTATAACAATAATCATTAATATATAAAATGTAACATGGTATTTGACATGCAACTTTTAACTTAATGAAATTAACATATAACAAACTTTTTAAATATATCAAACTACTAACTAATACTCTTGAACAAGTTAATCTATTTCTTATTCTCCCAATTTTTTTTCAACATGGCATAATATTAATAATTTTGAGTATAACAACATAATAGAAACAAAACTTACTAACCATATGACTAAAACACAATATGCTACATGTTAAAGCAATCAACATCGTACAAATATTAGAGCTACTAAAACATGAATTCTAGTAAGATTTACAAGGCATGATTTCTACACAAGATTTAGTATGACATGCTAAATTAAATTAATCTCCTAGTCCTAAAACTAAATTCTACCAAAATGAAAGGAATTTCTACCTTGAAAGTCCTCCTAAATTAATTCTTTGGCCCTTCTTATTTCCTTGATGAACTTTGGCCTCCATGGCTTCTCCTACTCCTCCAAGACATCCCTCTTCAAACTCCATGAATTCCAAATCTCATCAAAACCCCATACTTTCCTCTTTCCCCCAAATCTCTCCTCCTCTCTTAAAATTTCCAGAATGACCTACAGGTACCCGATGAAGAAAAGAATGATGCCAGAGTGTTCAGAGTGGAGGTGAGGTAGCCCTACGGGTGTTTGGACACCCCATTCACCCCCATAAGATTTCGGCCATGGCATGAAAGGAGGGAGAGTGAGAGGGAGAGATGAGAGGATGAGAGTTTTTGTGTTTTGATTTCTCTTTTTTTTATTTTTGCTATTCTCCCAAAAATCCTCATCCACTCATTAGTCAAAGTGAAGAACCAAGTGTTTAAATGCATTCATGCAAGATGACAACTAGCTATGGTATGTGTCATCCTAATATTTTTTCAAATTTGTATTTTATGGAAATTAGAAATACATCATTAATACATCATACCATTCCAAATACATAGTATTTCATTCAAATACCCCTATTTACTAATACTAAATGATGAGTTTAAAATCCTTTAAAAATAATTCATACACCAAAATAATTAAAGAAAAAATATGTGCATAGTACCAAAAATTATACGTACGCATTTATGCCAAAATACGTATAATTACGCGTACTTATGGAAACGGGGTATTACAGAACGTAATATAAGTAGCGAAACTTCTTTCGCAGAGAATCCTTATCAAGTGAACATATGCATAATGTGAATATAATAGGCTTTTATATCTGCATATCTGCATAGATAGCGTAAGTAACAATAATATATTGACTGTCACATCAAAACCATATGGAATAGAAGATGGAATATACCAAGTTCCAACATCATGATCTATTGGACGAGAATGTTTCTGGTCTTTATGAACTGTTCCATCTGATGTTCCAGCCTCAGGGCATTCCCTTCCCTGCCCATCTCAGGTCTTTTGTACCATCACCTCAGCCTTCTCAGCCTCATCCTCCAATCATTACTAAGCTTCCTGAGCCTACTGTTGACACTACTTCTGAGCCGGTTACTTCTCCAACTCCTCCGGATGTCTCCTCTGCAATTGCTGCTGCTCCTCTTCCCGAGGATATTTCTGATGATCCAGAGGCCCATGACTTCTTTTTTAAGTTGACTACTCCCGTACAATCCTCTGTAGCTGATCTGGATTGACGCTTCGTAGAGACTTCTCACCCTTAGGCCAAGATTTTTTTGTTAGGGTGGAGAGTTTGAGTGTATGTCTGTATTTTTTGATTGTACTGATGGATGATGATGTATATGGAGTTGATTAGACTTTTGTACTCCATGTATTCTATTTTATATACATACATACATACATCTATTATACATTTGACAACATTTTTTGAATTCTAGGGCTGACTAGGACAAGATAAAGAGTGGCTGAGATTTGATCTTGGTAAATCAATGGTTAGGATGAGATTTTGTGAAAATTTTAGTGGGAAAACTTAAATTTTGGTGGGAAAAAGTGTCTTAGGAACCAAAACTTTGAAATTGGAAGTGTCTTGGAAAAGATTGTGGAGATTAAATTTGGCGGGGGGGAAGTGCCGTGGGAACCTAAACTTTGAAATTAAAATTCTCTTGGGAAAGATTGTGGAGATTAAATTTGAGGGAAAAAGTGCATTGGAAACCTAAACTTTGAAATTAAAAGTGCCTTGGGAAACATTGTGGAGAAGTATGATCAATTAAATTAAACAAAATAAAAAATTTAGCGTAAAACAATTTAGCGGAACAACAAATTAGCGTAAAAATACCTTGAGGTTTGTTGTTCCGCACCGAAGGCGCCAAATTTTTTTACGCTAATTTGTTGTTTCGCGCCGATGGCGCAGGGGCCAAATTTGTTGTTCGACGTTAAATTTGTTGTTCCGCGCCGAAGGCGCCATGCCGTAAATTTTTTTACACTAATTTGTTGTTCCGTGCTGAAGGCACGGGTGCCAAATTTGTTGTTCGACGTCGAATTTATTGTTTCGTGTCGAAGGCGCCTGCACCAAATTCGTTGTTTCATGTCGAAGCCGTCCGCACCGACGGGGCCCATGACGCTAAATATTTTTACGCTAATTTATTGTTCTGTTAAATTTTGCTAAATTTTGGATGTGGAAATAATTTTTAGTGAACAAATATTTCGCGGGGAAAATCTTAAATGAACCATGCCCGCGAGCACGGGTTTTCACTAGTGTGTGTGTGTGTGTGTGTGTGTGTGTGTGTGTGTGTGTGTAAGGGTTGAGGGAGGTGAGAATTCGGTGTAGGAAATTGCC
Organism: Scilla litardierei; assembly: GCA_030789695.1. Taxonomy (NCBI): domain Eukaryota; kingdom Viridiplantae; phylum Streptophyta; class Magnoliopsida; order Asparagales; family Asparagaceae; genus Scilla; species Scilla litardierei. The sequence continues at coordinate 669,149,628 of CM061142.1, read as the reverse complement.
TACACTGCCCTTCAAAAACATCACATTCCACTTAATTTTTTCAAATTTTTTTCTTAGAATTGTTGTACACATTCTAAAACCCAAAAACCCCAAATATGGGTGAACCCTAGGAGGATTTGACATTCAATCGGCTCGTGACAAAAAGTTCTATTGTTATGAAAATGTTGAATTTGTAACAATCGGATCGAGGGTAAAATAGCGTTGGATTCACTTGATTTTTGGTATGTTCAGCATCCATGATATGTACATCAAGATGAACGGTGGTGATAATTGGAAAAAAGATTGTAAAGTGAAGTTTTATGAGGACGGTGTAGGAAATTTCCTACACCGAAAGCTCATATCCCTTTTTCTCATACACACACACACACACACACACACACACACACACACACACACTAGTCATAACCCGTGCCCGCGGGCACGGTTCATTTAAGATTTCCCCCCCCGCAAAATCTTTGTTCCCCAAAAAATTATTTCCACAGTTAAAATTTAACAGAATAATAAATTAGTGTAAAAATATTTAGCGGCACGAGCACCTTCGACGCGGGCGTCTACGGCGTGGAACAACAAATTCAGCGTCGAACAACAAATTTGGCGAACAACAAATTAGCGTAAAAAATTTATCGGAACAACAAATTCGGTGCAGGCACCTTCGACGTCGAACAACAAATTTGGCGCCCGCGCCTTTGGCGCGGAACAACAAATTAGCGTAAAAAAATTTAGCGGGTGCCTTCGGCGCTAACCCATGCCCGCAGGCACAGTGCATTTAAGATTTCCCCTGCGAAATCTTGGTTCCCCGAAAAATTATTTCTACAGCCAAAATTTAGCAGAGCAATAAATTAGAGTAAAAATATTTAGCGGCACGGGCACCGTCGGCGCGGGCATCTACCGCACGGAACAACAAATTCGACGTCGAACAACAAATGCGGCGTCGAACAACAAATTTGGCGCCCGCGCCTTTGGCACGAAACAAAAAATTGTGTTAAAAAATTTAGCGGAACAACAAATTCGGCACATGTGCCATCAACGTCGAAGAACAAATTCAGAATCGGACAAAAAATTTGGCGCCCGTGCCTTTGTCGCGAAACAACAAATTAGCGTAAAAAATTTTATCAGGCGCATTCGGTGCGGGTAACAACAAATTAGCATAAAAAATTTAGCTGAACAACAAATTCGGTGCATGCACCTTCGGCGGCGAACAACAAATTTGGCGCACGCGCCTTTGGCGCGGAACAACAAATTAGCGTAAAAAATTTAGCGGCGCCCGCGCCTTTGGCGTGGAACAAAAAATTAGCGTAAAAAATTTAGCGGGCGCCTTCGGCGCGGAACAACAAACCTCAGGGTTTTTTACGCTAATTTGTTATTCTACTACATTTTTTATTTTGTTAATTTAATGTTTCATGCTTCTCCACAATCTTTCCCAAGGCACTTCTAATTTCAAAGTTTAGATTACCAAGGCACTTTCCCCCCAAATTTAATCTCCACAATCTTTCCCAAGACACTTCTAATTTCAAAGTTTTGGTTCCTAAGACACTTTTCCCACCAAAATCCAATCTCAACCATTGATTTACCAAGATCAAATCTCAGTCACTCTTTATCTTGTCCTAATCAGCCCTAGAATTCAAAAAACATTGTCAAATGTATTTTATATATATATATATATATATATATATATATATATATATATATATATATATATATATTATAAAACAGGGATGTTATCATGGGTTATTGGATAAGAGTTGGATAAGAGATATTGGATAAGAGTTGAGAAATTGGGTATAAATGAGGGATGGGATGTTATTAAGAGAAATTAGATAAGATAAGAGAAATTGGATAAGATAAGAGAAATTGGATAAGATAAGAGTAATTGAGTTTGAAATTTTAAGTTTGAAACAAAATTTTTGGGGGGAAATTAAATTTTGGGGGAAGAAAAGTAGGGGATGTTTTTATTTTGAAACTTAAACTTTTGAAACCCAAAAACTTTGGGGGGGGAAAAACCCACGAGCTGCCTAAAATTTGGGGGCATCTCTCTCTTCCTCCCACCAACCCACAGGCTGATCTTGCGCTCTCTCTCTCTCTCTCTCTCTCTCTCTCTCTCTCTCTCTCTCTCTCTCTCTCTCTCTCTCTCTCTCCCCACTCCCCTTAACCTCACTTGCTTCTAAAATTGACAGCACAAGATAGGACATCCCGATCCCGATGTTCTCCACCCTCGAGCCCATATACGGCAGCGACTCCACCCCAAATCGAAAGGCAGCAAGGTGCAATGCATCTCTTGGAGAGCAAGGAGCAAGGAGCAAGGTGCAAGGTCTGCATCCCTGGCCTAAAGGGTTTGTGTTGCTTATTTTTGTAAAATGCTTTGGATTTATCAATTAAAATTCTCTACAATTTTTGCCAAAAGCTTTCGATTTGCAAAAAGCTTTAGATTTCTCCTTTCCCAATAAGCTGAGACTGTAAAAAGTTTTGGATTTTTAGGTGCAAGGCAAAAAGAAAGTTACATCAAGATTTTTTAAGCTGAGATTCTTTACGTGCAAGGCACAAGGCAGCAAGATTACTGTGTTTGGAATCACCGTGCCCTCAGGCTGAGATTGTTTTAAGCTGATGTCCAGTTCGTGTGTACCAATTATTTTTAGGCTGAAATTTAATTTTTTATGCTGAAGGTTTTGTGTTCCAATTATTTTTTGTTTTGGAATTCCACTTCGTGTTTGGCAAGGAAGTAGCAAGAATTCCAGTTCGTGAGCAGCAGTAAAGTAGCAAGAATTCGACTTCGTGTTTGGCAGGCTGAAGTCCAGTTGGTGTTTCACAGATTGAATTTGAGATGTTTTGTTATTGGAACACCTCAAGAAATAGGTTGCAAGAAACATTTATTTCAGAAGAACAACATTAATTTCATTCATTGTTTAATGTTTTGAATGTTTTAATGTTTTGTGCCGTTAATTTCATTCACAGTATTTTAATGTTTTGTATGTTTTGATAATTTCATTCATTGTTAATTTCATTCAGAAGAACAACATTAGAAGAACATCAGCTAATTTCATTCACTGTTTTGTTGACAGTATTTTAATGGAAAAGGCCGACCAAATATTGTGGAAAGTTTTGATTTTTCTGCAACTTAGGATTCTTTGTACAAATCTATGAAGCTCTTCCTGAGGACGGAGATAATAAAATCTCTCATGCAGCAAGGGTTTAAGTTTGTGGATGCTGAGAAGGTGATGAGATATCTCACAACTTAATCCATGTCCTTTCCTTTATATAAATTTGCTCTGGTTTTTGTTGTTAAAAGAAATTATATGTTGATGTCTTTCTAGCTTGCTTACATTTGGTTTATATCATGCAGTTAACATCGGATTCATTAGAACATAACCGGCATGCCTGCTTCTACTCCATCGTCTTCCTTTTATCCCTTCTGTCTTTAGATGATCTTTGCTACGCGCTGAATTGAAGAAAGAAATTGGATGTAAGATTTTGTTCATAATTGTTGTTGAATTTTTTAGGGGAAAAGGTTAACTCGCGTGTGCTTTCAGTGACTATTTGACTATCGATCCGATTGTTAGGGAGAGCAAGAGTCTTTTGGGGGAGAGCAAGAGTCTTTTTTGGGGAGGGCAACAGTCATTGCTGATCCTTTGTGCTTCAAGAGGAGAAGGAAATCACTTGGTTAATCAATCCTGCAAAGCTTACTGTACTCAATCCCTCCTGCAGCTGATCAAATCTCTCCTGTAGCTGATGCTTTGTGCCATTAATTTCAGAAGAACAACATTCGGGTAACCATGTTCACATTATACAAATTTTTTAATGTTTAGTTAATTTCATTCACTGTTAATATCATTCAGAAGAACAACATTAATTTCATTCACCGTTTAATGTTTTATGCTGTTAATTTCATTCACAGTATTTTAATGTTTTGAATGTTTTGTTAATTTCATTCACTGTTAATTTCATTCAGAAGAACAACATTAATTTCAGCTTTAAATGACATCAACGAAAATTTAGCATTCAGATTTTAGGACAAAGCCATTTTAAGGAAACAGAAAAAGATATAAGGAAAGCAAATTCAAAATTTATTGGTACAGTAAGGTTCAAACCGAACACATACACAACCGGGTAAAAAAAACCATGTGTATGAGAAATCAACAAAGTTTTATAATGGTTGGATGCTTCTCCTTATCATTCAACATCATTTCTGAGACAAGCTGAGTAGAACATTATTCCATAAAATTGTTTCAAAAATTGGACTTTTGGCCTCTCTTATTCTATGCATGTCTGAGCTCGGAAAGAATTGAAATCTTAGAACCTATGTTGTACAGACATAAACATCGATACAGGGACGACACGATATGGCAACACTAAACCAAATTGTAAAAAGTATACTAAAAATAAAAATATTGTATTTGATAACATGCTTATCAAACACATATCTAATTTGACACAGCTTGATTATTGAAGTATACATGTTTTCTTGATGGGAACCGATCATAATGCACTTAGTTCAGCTTATAAGATCATTCCTCAGTAATTCTTAGTAATTCAGTCAAAGAAGTCCATCTTTACATCGGAGAAATTAAGCTGCAAGATCTCTGCTCTGCATCCTAAGATGGTACCGATGCTGCAACATCCAAAAGAATAATAATGTGTTAGAACCAAAATGTGGAAAACATAACATATTATGAAAACATGGCATATGATAATCTCAAAACTAACCGAACTTCAATAGTCCAATTACTTTTTCACATCGCAATAGAACCGTCAACTACTCCCCTTTATCCATGTTTTTTTGCTCTGGAAAGACAAGGCATCTACTTACATATGGTTGTCGGATTATTTGGAATAATTCTGGAAATTTTGAACAGCTTGGTGGTCCAAAAGGTCCTCAACATGCACTGCAAATTTAATGAGATGGCAAAGTGAGATTATTGGCCTTCCTTCTATTTTTCCTTCCGTTTTTCCAAGGCATCTACATACATATTTGCATTCCTTCTGTTTTTCCAATGGCGGCAAATATCAGTTAAAGGCCTTTCATGTGTTCCATGTGATGGCGAGAGTGAGATTATTGGCCCACACCACAATCAACTTGAGCTATATGGTGTGATGATCATCTTTTGGATATAAGCATCAATTCATTGTAGGTAATAATTTCATAAGATGCTTAATAAAACAATAGCACGCTTATTTTTCTCAATGTTGTCAGGACGCATCAAATTTAGGCTCCTGACAGGTTGGACATTCAAAACAGTTGGACACTTAAGTATGCTTCTTCAACATTCCAACGAGACTTCTGGTAATAAAACTATGATGATCAAAATTCTGTTGCAATCATGGAGCTTCCTTATTTATAGATATAATGACAAATTATATCTCTATCGATATTTTGTTGAAATCTGACCATTTTCTTTGGTTGAAGCTTTCCACAAGTCAGCTTAAGACTTCAAGAATTAAATGTATAATAGTGGCTATTGGTCATACTTAATCAACGTCAAAATATGAATTTTGGAAATGTTTGTGTTTCAAACAGGGGACATTATTTCCAAGAAGGGAAGAACGTAAAGATGGAGATGAGTGTGGGTGATGCTTACCAGAGATCGATTATGCCGCTACTTGAGTGGATTCACACGGAAGTTAACACTTACAAGACTCAAGTTATTTTCCATACATATGCACCTGTGCATTTCAGGTTCGTATAAGTCTAGCTCAGCAGCACTCTTTCTTTTTTATCTTTCATAACAGTTTGGTACATTTCAGGTTTATTGCGCATTTCAGATTCATAAAAGGCTATTTTTGTATATTATTGCGCATTTCAGGTTTATTGTACAGTTTTTGTATATTCATAAAAGGCTATTCATAAAAGGCTATTCAACGTGTGAGCATTAGCAGTGATATTGATTTTTTTAGTAATTGGGGACTTGAATCGTTAATTTCTCTGTTAATAGGTGCAAAATATGGCTGCCGAAACTGGTCTAGACTTCATGGATCAGATCATTTCTTTGGAGTCTACGCATGATCAGGCGATTTCCTTACTGCGTGGGTTTACGCTTTTTTTTTTGAGTTTGGCCAAATTTAGAGACAGTTATGGGTTTTGTTATTGAACTTATTTCAAGGATTAGCAGTGAAATTGAAATTTTCAATTTGCTTATCACCTGTTGATGCAGGCTTTAAAATATCTGTATGCTCATCTTACACCCATTCAATGTGTGAGCATTGCCCGCCATCCCAAAATTGTGTCATTCACAACCATTTTTATGGCAAGCTACTACTTATATTAAATCTAGGTTTCTGATTTGGTCATCAAATAGAGGGTGCCAGAAGTGAAAGCGTTATTTGGTAATACTGTTAAACAACTGAAATTTGTGAAAGACAAAAATGAAATATCAAAAAGGGTTATTATTGAATACATTTTTGGGATCCACATAAAGAAAATAGTGCATTATAGAGGTATTCTCAAGATTTGAAGGTGTTGAAGAAAACAATCTAACCAAACCTTGCGAACTGACCGAAATAATTATAACTCAGACATGAAAATGAATGATCGAGGTCAAATGAGGATTCTATGATTCAGAAATTGCATATTTGGCCTTTAAGTGAGTTTGTGTTAGTTTGCACAGAGAAGGGGTTATAAAAGGTATGGGCATCGTGATAATTAACTTTATAATGAAAACAAACCGAAGTTGAACTGATTGATTAAGATATTTTCTTTCATGAAGACAACCTACAATAGTGGGTTACAAAAAAATGTGGATAGCATTCTGGATGTTTGAGACAATCTAAAATAGATGAAGCACAGGTTGAGGATGAAGTTATATGTCAAACCAAAAGTCAGGCTTTGATACATCCAATACATATCATCAATATGGCCGATACATCTGATAATGAGACCACATTGTTCAAGTTCACCAACCATACATGTGAAGGAGTCATAGTAGTCATTTAAACTCTCATCTCTGTTCATTTTGGTATGACATAAGCTCTCAGCATCCATACACTGAAAAATGTCCTGGTAGACAAACGTCTGTGAATCAGAAAAAATCTTTATGAACTGAAGTTTTTACCATTCAATTTTATAATAGTAATTTGAGAACCAACCAAATCTTTTTTTTTTATACATCGGAAAGAACGACCCAATCTTTTAAGATCTTCTATATTCGATCATATTAAATAATATACAAAAACAGATGAAGAAGAACAAGGGAATTAGAAAAGAACCGCACAAAATTTTCGACATGGAAAGTACTTTAACAACTGAAATTGAAGAACTAAAAATCTGATCTGATCTTATAGTTGTCTGATTTTTTTTTGAAAAGACCGATCTTATCATATCTGCAATGATCTGATCAAATACACATCTTGGAAATGAATCAATACTACCATAACAGGTAATGAGATCATAAGAAGCACTTGGGTTTCCTTTTATACCGACAATTGACACATGCTGGAATCATCATGCATGTATTTTATAGCACATATTGATCTTGATAGATCATAGGGTGGGTCTCTGGCCACCCACCTCAAAATTGAAATCAATATCTATTTATGATAAATAAAATAAAAGGCATAAGGGTAGCGCAGACACCCAAATTTTATTGTTGGGATGAAGCAATTAAAAGATTTGTTTCAGTACTGAATACAACAATGTTGGTGAGCAATGACTTGCATCATGACTGAATAGGTTGGCCCACCACCTTGACCACCCAAGCATGCATATTCTATTTTCGTAGGCATAGTGTTACTGGCAAATTGACTTCTGCAGAGAAATAATTGCTCATTCCAACTTACTAACAACTTGCAAGTTTAATGATTCACCAAGATTTGCACTATAGCTTAAAGGATCACTTAGCCCAAAAATGAAAACCTCAACTGAAAAAGTTTGCTGATGTGCATACTCACATGTCATAATATATGTTTAAGCTACTGTCTATTACCAACTGCTTTCATGAGTTCATCTTAATAATATCAACAAAATTTCATATTATGTTTCCTAAGCATTGGAATACATAATGAAACTTTTAAATTGGGATCTTTGGATTAAAATTCCTTTGTTTGCGCTTGAATATAATTTTCTTTTATTGCTTTCCTGAAGTTTTATTCTTTCTATGTTTACTGCCATGCCTCCAAAATGCAGTCAGATCGAAGCAAACAGATGGAAACAGACCGAAGCATGATGCACAAGGGAAGCCAGTCTTTGTAAAGTCCTAATTGCACTTCAGAAAGCTAACAATGTTCAGTTTCCCATCAGTAGAGAGACAATCATGGCAATTTAGTTCGTAATTTTCATACCCAAGTTGAAAAATCTATCGAACTTTGGTAGCATGCAGTTTCATTAATTTTTTTAATATGGCTGACATAATTTAAAATTTTGCTATTGGATATGACTACAGTATGGACTGATGCAACATCCATAGTCCTAGACTGTGGTATGGCAGAGTTCATCCGCAACTCTGAAGCACTGAAGACATTGCATGCTGAGGTGTGAAAATTAGTGAGGGCAAAAAACATACACATTTCAGGAAAAGTACTAGCCAAGTTCTGTGCAAATTACTTGCATACACATTTGCTCAAGAATGAAGCTTATTCAGTTGTTGATTTAGGATGAGTTTTTGTTCTCATTTTTTTTGAGAATATGATCATTGGTGATCTTCAGTCATATTTCCAGGGTTTGTGAAATAGAGAAAAATAGAAGAGAGGGTGTTTGTGAAATGACACTTGAATGAGGAGATTTCCAGGGTTGGAAAAAATTTCATGCATACACGGCAGCGTGCGGCGTAGTTAGTCTTCCTCATTTGCAATTGTTGTCGGAAGAACATGTATTTGATGTTGCATGATGTATATCCCATTTTACTCAATCAATTTGCACAGGTGAATGATCGGTGATGAATATTGTTTCTCCTTTTTACTTTGTTGGATAGCGTCGAGCGTTGCGAATCTTACTGTACAATAGCAGAACCTAGCAATAATTGATTTGTAATATGAAGTTTAAAAACAATTGATTGATTATCAAAAAAAGCACCACGTTTTGTGCAAGGAACATTAAAAATTGAATGGTGATTATGTTTTATAGATAGTTTTGGCCATTTATTATTCCGCTCGCTTCTGCATGTAGTTGCACGAACATTTATTTATATACGGTATGCTAATTGCTACTGTGAAGGAAATTTCCAGTTCTTGAACCCAGGCACATCATCGAACTTATTTGGCTTTGTTTTATTTGAAATCATTAGGTCTGTCTTGGTTCTTTAGCAAAAATTATAATGTCAGCACTTTTTGCTCTCAGATTGATTGCATTTTTGTAGGACTTTAGAAGCTAGAATATTTTTTTCACTACTGGAATTAGTCTTTCCAAATTTCTGTTTGGTTATTTTTGTTTCAAGTTGGTTCACATATTCCCATTTCAATTATTTCTATAAAAAGTTGGCAAATGGATTGGATAAATTTTTTTTCAACTTTGTTTCTTCCCATTGATAGGGAGAGTGTGGCAAATGAACATAACAGAATGCCTTCACTCTGTAAAAGATTATGCACCCAAAAACTTCTTTCATGATGATATCTGTCTGTCACTAGCAGGCCATGAGGCTGTGCAATGCCAAGCTTCAATCTGTTCATGCAGCATGTAACAATTTGATGAACTTTGCTTCATATTCATATCGATTTATGCGAATACAAATAGCAATATTGATGTATGCTCAATATGCAGGACTGAGCCCTGTCCAGAAAAGATGTCACTTTACGTCAGCATTGTATGGAATAAACACGGCAACCCCCTGCATATAATCCCAGTTGAATCCCAGTAGAAGGGGGAAGCGGGCGGCTGCTGTATATATGGGGTCTTCTCATGTATCGAGTAATACAAATCATATTTCCTCATCTTCTTGACAGTTATGTAGAGAGGGTTGAGTGATTCTAATTATAATTCAAACTGTGATGTAATGTTCTGGGCATGGTGGCAAGAACATTTTTGGGCAGTAATGTTGGGCAGTAGTTATGCTCAGCCTCTCAGCCTTGGTGGCATGGCACATTTGGACAAAGAGGTCTGATGGATGTAATATTTATAGGCCCGTAAACGCTGCCGTTCCTGAACAATAGCCCACTCAGTTGCAAACCATAGCCATCATCAATTTTGAGCGATCTGTGTGAGCTGTGAGCAATACTGCACCCGGAAATTTTTTGATATACTGATCGAACGGCCTCGCAAGTAGTCTCACGGAAGGGGAAGCAAGCGTGATTTCTCTCGGAGAAGAACTTTTCTCTTTGTTGTGCAAGTTCAAACATTGGTGTATTACGAGGAAACTAAAAGCTATATTAAAACCGCATTCATTGTGGATTTACAGTGAATTCATATTGCTCACCATAGAAAACCCATTTGGCTACTGCTAGCAGAATTGTAGGTTTAGAGAGTGAGAGGAGAGCTAAAGAATGTATTTTTTGATCTGCTGCTATTTTGTGAAATGTCACGAGCCATCAGCACATCTCTAAAAGAAGAGAATCTTTGGAATTGTCTGCTATGTTAGAATCAATGTATTAACTGGGCTTTAAAAGTTCTGATTTTTACTACAGATAACTATAATGAGCAGGTTGTGCGTTTAGTGTTATTGAAGGTTGTTGGCTATGAACTCTCCAGAATGTAGTTTACATCTCTTAACTGATATTTTATTGATGTCTTCATATTAAATTTTGAAGAGATTATAATTTATTTGGATTGGTTCAAAATTTTTGTTCGTTTAAATTTTGGATGGGGGAATAATTTCTAGGGAGAACAAAAAATTTGAGCGGATATCTTAAATGAACCATGGCCAAGGCGTCCACTGAATTTGTTTACGCTAATTTGTTGTTCTACACCGAAGATGACCGCGCCGAATTTATTGTTCTGTGTCGAAGGCGTCCTTGCCTGCGCCGAAGGCGTCTGTGCTGCTAAATAATTTTACGCTAATAATTTTTTGGAAATAATCTTTTGGGGAACAAAGATTTCGCGGGGGGAAATAATTTGTTGTTCTACGTCGAATTTGTTGTTCCGCACCAAAGCCGCCAGCGCCGAATTTGTTGTTCCGCGCCGAATTTGTTGTTCCACGCCAAACGTGTTCGCACCAAAATTGTTGTTCCGTGTCGAAGGCGCATGCGCCGAATTTGTTGTTCTGCGCCGAATGCGCCCATGCCGAATGCACTCATGACGCTAAATATTTTTACACTAATTTGTTGTTCCGTGCAATTTTGGTTGTGGAAATAATTTTTTGGGGAACAAAGATTTTGCGGGGGGAAAATCTTAAATGAACCGTGCCCGCGGGCACGGGTTATGACTAGTATATATATATATATATTGGAGGAATAGTGTAAATATTTATTAAAACATATTGTACAAAAATTACATTGACCGTGCACGGGGTGGGGGGTGTGTGGGAGAGGGGAGAGGGCACAAGCGCCGTCACCCTCTACCCACCCCCCCCCCCCCTCACCCTTTACCTGCCCAGCAAGATTGCATACCAAAAATTAGCCTCGGCCATACAAAGATCACGTACCAGCTACTTTACCTAGCATCCCTAAATCCCCATTTTTCCATAGCATGTTTTGCCTCTAGGGTATTGGCATCCAGGTGGTGGAGGATATTCCTTACCGCTGTAGCAATATGCTCAAACAACTCTTTTTGGTTCTTATATATATGATACCTCTTTTTGGTTCTTATATATTGTGCACCATTGTGTATTCATTGTGCAATTGTGTCTTTCTGAGTGCTCAATTTTATACCTGATGTGATGTGAGACATTTTCTTGTTTTTGAAATGTTGATATTGGGTTCTCGTTACTTTAGTCAAATAAAATTTCTTGTGTTGATGAGTTTTTGCTATATATCATTGTGATGCACCTTCGTGTTTTCTCGATTTTATTTTGGTATCACATTAAATATATATATCCCATTTTTAGACTCTCATGATTGTTTTAGTACTTATTTAGCATTATTGTTGTTGTTTTTCTACTTCCACTTTTTGGATAATGCCATAGGGGGAGAGAAATAAACATATCATAATTTTATGCTAAGTAAATTCTAAACTTGAATCTAAGATTGAAGTTGCCTTAAATTCAGGGGGAGTAAGATATAATGAACTTGGATTATAAAATCCTAAATTTCTAGCATTAAAATCATTTCATTCATGCATATCTTACATGTTTGCTTCAATTGATCTATAGATGCCCTTATGAATATTAACCAACTTGATTGGCATCTATGAAGGGGGAAGTAAGTATTCATTAAGTACAATTATTTACCTTTTTGTTTATGTTTGTTAGTCATCATCAAAAAGGGGGAGAATGTTGAGTATTGGACTTCTCCCTATTTGGTGTTGATGATGAACAAACATAAATACTTGTGACTAATCCCCTATTTGCAGTTAATCCATTGCCTAAGCATATCATGAAGATCAATTAGCAATGGATGTCACTCAAGGATCAATCGAAGAATGAAAAGTGGATTGGATGATCAAAGATGATGAATGAAGCTCCCAGAAGACTTCAAGCTCATTCTTTGGAAAGAAGATAGGATAAAACAAGATGTAATCTTTTGATTCTCTTCTAGTATGTAGCTTCGAAGTCGAACTATGTTGGAGTGCACATACATCTTTATTTCTGTCCTAGGAAATCATTAGTTCACATTTCCTTGGCCTCCAATTCACATTTCTCAAGCATGTGCATTTTGGGATTTCAACAGGCGAATGCTGAATGTTTTCCAGGCGCATGTCTCAAAATAGTCATCTGTGACTTGGTCTACAGTCGTCTGTTTTGCACATACTTTATCAATTGGTTTTTGGGCTTTCAACTATAACTTTATTCAGGCGACTGTTGTTTAAAATACAGGCGTCTGTCCAAGCTACAGGCGCATGTGACTTGTTAGTCAGTCGCATGTTTCTCTCCTGCCCAAAGAACATTATCTTCTTCATTCGGCCAGACGACTGATGTTGACTTGACAGTCACATACCCATGGCACAGGTGTCATGCCCCGCTTCCTAAAAGATTGAGCAGCGAGGCATGGCCAGCCCGCATGGACTAGAGCCGTTGAGGCTCGGGGTCCAATAAGCGTCCATGGCAAGTTATGATGCGGAGGGGAAGGTCCGATCAAATGATTTAGCATGAAACAATAGAAATAGCAGTAAAAAGATATTATTCAAACGCAGAAGATAACCAACAAAGAGTCTAACATAAAGAATAAAACTGTACGTACCGGAGTCAACTAAAGAGGTAAGAGTCTGCGGGGGATCCTCGGGTTGTGGCAGCTCTGTCAAGTCTATGACATGTGCAAAACACATGTCAGCAATGAACTAATGAGACCATAAGTTAATGCAGTTATACAATTCTAGCAGTTCTAAATGGAATTTAAAAGACAACTACATAGGCATCCTAGAAAGCAAGAAATAAGTAATGGTTGTTCTAATCGATCTGCTAGGGGTGTCCATCTAGTCAGATCGTCTAAGAGTTGTTCATGTAGTTCTGTCAAGTCTGCCAGGGGTATCCATCTGGTCAGATTGGCTAAGAGTTGTTCATGTAGTTCTGTCAATCTGCCAGGGGTGTCCATCTGGTCAGATTGTCCAAGTCTAGAAAAGGTCAAACGATCGGAATGCATCCCTGCGAAGCAGACATGAGTGCACCAACTGCGATACAAAGATAAAGCCTAAGGACTCAAACTGCGTAGGTAGAGGGGAGCTACCCCCCAGGCCCAGCTAGACTCTGTTGTCCAACCCCACCCGCGAGTCGTTTTTGTTATGGACACGAGCCAACAAACGCTCCATCTAGACACGAGACAAGACAAGGATCACGAATGATACTGCGTATCATCCCGAAGCGCACCAGTCACGGGTGACCCAAAGCTGGGGAGCACCAGTTCTCAATGGTCACCCCCGTCATCGATCTGAAACAAATCATTAATCATGAATGATACTACGTATCATACCAGAGCGCACCAGTCACGGGTGAGCCAAAGCTGGGGAGCACCAGTTCTCAATGGTCACCCCCATCATCGATTAACTATCCGTAAGCGAACCATTCCTGGACGAGCCAGCAAACGCTCCATAAGTCCATAAGCGAGCCGTCTCTGGGCTAGCCAGCAGACGCTCCACAAGAGTAGTGCCAACCTCCGTATAGGAGAGGCCCACGCCTGTGATCTTCTACAAAGATCCACACAATTATAATGTCCGGCTTATTAATTAGCAAGTGAGGTTTAAGTTTCATCTTAAAACTGGGTTCGAGCAGAAAGTAACATGCGATCATTTTCAAGTATTTTGCAGAAATAAATCTCGCAGTTCTAACATCAATTCTAGAAAGCATAAAAGCAGCAACTAAAGTCTCATTCCTTGCCTGAAAGATTCCGACAAGGATGTAGTCCAGCAGGGTCTGGGTCCACCAACGGATCTACGAAACCTCAACACGACGCGAAAGCTACACTGGCGTCGGGTAGCGACGTCATGGGTTGGATTTCGGTATCATGTAAGGTAACTTCGTCGACTCGGAAACGGTAACGGGTCGCAGAGGAAACGCATCATATCTACGTTAACGGATTAATAATCAAGCCAGAGAATTTAAACATCATTAAAGTTAACATTCGTATACACTGTTTACTAACATACATGCTAACATATAATAACTAACCTATATAACATGAAGTTATGACAGTTCCTATAAACTTATATACTACAACTTTTTACATATACGGCATTTCACAAGCACTGCTATATTATGCTATACTAGTATTATAAGCTTTATAGGTTCTGTGAGGTTAGTTGTAACATGTTATAATCGGAAGTTTAGCACTATGATGAAAATGTATATAACACCAAAGCATATAGTTCATAAACCCACCATTGTAATCAAGTTCACAGTTCTCAAAGCCCATTTATTCCTAATAGTTCATAGGGTATAGGGTACTGATCATGGGGTACTGCTTAGAAATTCTAACTAGCTTAAAAAGAAACTCACCAACTCAACTTCTGTCTGCTGCTTCTCCTATACTTCTTTGTTTCTCTCCTTCATTCTCTTTCCCCCCGTTTTCACCTTCTTGCAGGAGAAATCGAGGCAGCCAAGGGGAGGAGCTCGGCTCGACGGGGCTAGGGATGGCATGCGGCGGCACAGCGCAGATCAAATCCGGCGGCGGTTGGGTTCGCAGTGCATGCGTGGGGTCGGAGGAAGGCGCAGTTGTCGGAGATTGGGAGGCGATGGCTCGTCGAAGAGGTGACATGAGGTGTGTGACTTCGGCTCAGGGTGAAGGACACCGATTTGGGGCGGTGCCGAGCGGTTGGGCTCGGAGGTGGGCTGTGGTGGTGTTTCGAAGGGGGATGGCCGCGGAGATGGCGAGGGATCGCCGGAGGGCTTGGCGACATGGGCGTGGGTTGGCGAGGTAATGGCTACCGGAGGGTGGTCGATGGCTTGGGTTTGACGGCGAGGGAGATCCAGCGACGTTGCAGATGGAGAGGGGGCGACGTGCTGTGAGAGGGTGTTTTGCGTTGGACGCTCGGGAGAAAGAAGCACACGAAAATGTTGAGGGTGGCAGCTGCGCGTGAGATCACGAGGAGAGAGAGCTAACCTAGGGTTTTTTTTATTATTGATTATGGAATATATGGCTGCTCACGTGGGCTATAGTCTTAGTATAGAGTTTGGGCTTATTTGTTATAAGGATTTTTTTTTAATAAAGTTATAATGAACTATTAAAGAAACCCAATCTCCACCTCTCCCTCCTACCAGGTGCGTGCGGCCAACGGCAAGCAAGGGATTGGGCCAAGTCAAATTCTGGTGTGATTATTGATAATCAATCATTAGGGAGAAATACAGTGAAACTTAGGGTTGAAAATACAGTAAGTTGGGCCAAGAAGTGAAAGTAGATCAAAGGAAGTCCAAAAACTGCAAGATAAATACTGGGATGACCAGAACGACGAGAGAAAGAAGTCAGAGAAGACGGATCACAATTTCGATAACGAGAAACGAAAATAAAAATAGAAAAGCCTTACGATAAAAGTGTAAATCGTGACGTCTCTTCAAACAAGGTCAAATCGTGAGAGAACGACCCGCGAAATGACGTTGCTAATCAACACCACAATTTAAATACTCTCAGTGAGGGTCACAACGGCATATCACACTATAGGGTTCAGTCACGGACAAAGTCTAAAAATAAATACGTGCACGGACAAGACTACGTGCACGTAAAGCGTATAAAGGATACAGGGTCCAAAGGCGACGGTAATTCTAAGTTGGGCACACGTCGGGGTTGGCTTGCTAAGGATACAACCAAGGTACTACGGCCCTATCGACTCAACGACACGACTCACATACCAAGCACAAAACCAATCAGGTACTCAAAATTGCTATACGCACAGCCGTATGACAAATAGCGAGTACCGGCCGTGACATCCTACCCACCTTAGAATAAAGTCCGTCCTCGGACTTTCTTAATTCCAGGCATGGCTAGACTCCTCTAGTTAACTATAGTAACTACCCCGATCACTCCTAGCACAGTACTTCAACCAACATATAACCTAATACATCTATCTATATACATGCTCAGTAATATTATACATCAATTATTTCCCAACCATCATATCTTGTACTTATAGCTAGGTTAATATTATTCACGCTTACATTTCTAACTCATGGACGTGCCTCCACACATTCATACTTACGCACAATCATATTCCAACATTCAATAATCACCCCATCATATACAACCATTGTATTATACATAAAGTACACATATACTAACCAGGGTATTTAAATTCATCACGAATTTAAAACCGAAAATACATACATCTACTCAATGTAACCTACAAAAGGTATATCCCCTAGTATACATTCAACACATCAATCATAACAATAATACTTAGCTATATTATAACTATTCGCCACAACACCAAATGACAAACAATTTCAAGCAATACATAATCACACTATCATGTTAATCTATTCCTACAAACACAATGCATCCAGCCTAATAACTATGCATATAGCACATTTCACTCCTAGTTTAACTAACACATACTCATTCAAACATGTAAACCCTTCATTCATAACTATAGAATAAACCTGTATCTATATATGGTGTAGCTACGCACGTCCAGTTGCGTAGCGTAACCCAGCACAAACACCTATATAACTACATTCACCATATCCTATCATGCACGGATATATATAACACTATACTCACATCCGCAGACCACAACCACATTATAAAATACTTACTGAGCATACTCACTCGCTCTCGAGTGAGACTCCAAGATACATACCAAACAATATACAATCTATGTACTTATACACACACTCCTATATATCTATATGACACGACTCATCATCTGTAGCCTTAGTAAATAGTTAGACATCACTATACAATCATTCACACATCAGAACATGTAATTCATACTTATCCCATATATACGTACATACAATTGCGCAACACATTCTTATCCTAGTATTTATAAGCATGTCCACTCGTACTCGAGGGAACACTAAGACTTATATGTATTCACATGCATTATATATTCACACCTATTATCTTACATAAGTATCTATACTTATTCATGTACTATATACACATAATCATTACATTCATCGTAATACACATATTCAATTATTCATCCATAAGCTCACATATACCTAAGTAATAATACTAAGCATGCCCGACAATGATATATATTCACACGAGCCGGGTAATCCTCCTCATGGATCTACGGGGAAGGCAGAACAAACACAAGGCTCTAATGTGCAGACACTTCCAATATTTGACATCTAGGGTGGTTAAACAACCTCCAACTAACCAGCCCTAATTGGCTAGTCCCAATCATTTTAAACACCAATAAAATTTCCAACTCAAAAGCTCGTTCATGGAAACCTGTTATAATGATCATGTTGTTCTCCGCTTCAATTGGTTCTTGGCTCAGCTGCCTCTAGGAATCTCTAAAGTGAAACTACCAACCAATTCTAGATTTTCGGACGTCAGACTTACTAAGATTTCCTTTTCAATCCAAACAACCAAGGCAATCTACTAACTCTTTTCCCATATTTCCTGATCATTGAGCACTCGTAAAACCAAACACACTCACTTGACTTGATCTAGAATTTTCATTGACACTTAAACTGCTAGTCACTATTGACTATAATCCATCCACATAATCTGGAGAAGTTGTAACGGCCGCTTGCCGACCGTTTGTAATTTTCTGCGCGCACGTGTTTTATCGTGCACGTATTTTATTTGACTATTTTCGAGCTCCGGCATATGCGATGCGATATGCCGATTGCAATCGTTTTGGAGTGTTGAATTTTATAGTAATTTTGGGAACGTCTTTTCACTGCTTGTTTCCTCGCAAAACGACTTTGAACGAAAAGGGCGTTCTAGTCATTTGACTCAAAACACCGTTTCCAATTTTAAGTAAATTTTTGGTAAGCGTTACGCACGATCAGGCTCCGTAGATCTGTGCGTCTCGTCTCCACAATCGCACCGATATTTTCGGATTATTTTTCTGACGCCCGGATTGAAAGATATCGCTCGGAGAAATCTGGACCGTGGATTTGCCCTGATCGGATTCAAATTCAAATTCGTTAGCCAAATCTGGCCAAATTTGGCTAAATCTCTTTTAAAATCGTTTTAAAATCTTCCCTAATCTGTTTCACTAATCTCCCCTAGACTTACTCCTACTTGTACACCCTCTACCCCTTAATCAATCCCTTTTAGCTATAAAACTTATAGATATATATCAAATGACTATTATTATATTAACCCCATTCTTTTAACCCTAACCTAACCCTAACCCTAAAGACTCAGCCGTCGGCCCCCCTAAGAAAATCCCCAACTTCTTTCCCCTCTCTCTCCCCGATAACCCTCTCACCGGCGGAATCTCGCCGCCTCCCCTCTGCGGGGCCGTCCGCCGTCGTCTCCCTCGCGAGACTCCCGCCACCCTCTCGCTCTCCCAGTGCCGCCGTCTTCCCCTCTCTCCATCTCCCTCCGATCACTGCCACAGATCTCTCGCCGTCGCCCCACGGCGCTCAACTCAGCCCGACGCCGCCGCCGCAGCCCCAAACGACGCCGCCCGCAACACCGACAATCTCCGATCGCCGCTCTCTGCCCTCACAGCCCGCAGCGCCACCATCGGTCACCCTCTCCATGGCAAGTGCCCGTGCGAACGGCCGCCTGACCTCGTTTCCCTCTCCTCCTTCGCACCTACGGCGAGATCCGCCGCCTGCCACAAGCCGCCATCCCGATCGCCGGCGCCCCCTCGCGACCGACCAAACCCCACGGCCCCCTCTCACCGCCGAAGCCCCTCCTCGTGGCGAGACCTCTCGACGACGGCCACAGACTCCGCCGGCGTCGTTTTCCCCTCGCAGGCAGCGACAGCAGTGGCCAGATCCGTCGCTGCTGCAAGGTCCCGACGCCGGCGACCACGCTGACACCCCGCGACGCCCATCGTCGACTTCCAAATGTCATGGGCCACCAGAGCATCTCCCCTCGACACTGCCACGGCCTCAGACCCCAATTGCGGCGAGACTTCCTCCGCTGCTGCGCTGTTCCAAGCCGCCGCAGTTTCCCGACGGTCGCCGCTTCGATTTCCGTGCAGCGCGCTGCCCGAGCGCAGCTCTCGCACGGTTCCCCCTGTCACTGTGACCCCGCAGATCGCGTAGCGCCTTTCCAGCGTTTCCCCGCCGCCACTGAGCCGTTTATGGCCACTGCACTGAGCCCCGACCACCGGTGGCCGCTTCGCGTGGAGAGCTACAGGAGCAACAGCCCGAAAGACTGCTGCTATTTCCTCCGCCCGTCGCGACTATTTTGTTCTGACGCCTTCTAAATGCGCGGTTGTTTCTGTTGACCCCGGCTCTTGCCGTCAGACTGACCGTACCCGCTGCCGCACTTCGTCCGCTGCCCGGACGAGTCTCACTACGCTACCCGTAGTCGAGACAACGTAGACGCCACAGGGCTCACGATCTTCCGGCATCGTGATCTGTTACCGTTACCATCGCCTGAGACGTTTCGCTGCGCTACCCACAGCCGGGGACACGAGCACCGCCACCGTTTCAGACCCGACGCCAGAATAAATGCGCGTTCCTCACACCAAGTTGGTCTCTCTAAACTCGTAGCGAAACCCACACCGTAGCAAACTGAAAACCTAACTAAAACTGTACAACTACAATTAAATTTACTTTTCACTCATTTAAAATGTTGTGCAAATCTAGAATATCGACGAACGGACTTTTTGACTGTGCACATAGGATAGATCGTCGATTAGGCTGATACATCAAAAATGTGACTTTTGACGAATAGGATAGTCCCGATAACCTAGAAACGAACCCTAATAGGAATTTCTGAAATTGAGACCTGACACCGTCGCCGTGACGCTATTTCAGACGGACTTTCGCGGACGAGACGCTTGGACAAGACGCTTCGGGAGGACGACACACTCGCCATCGCAGGCAAGTGTATCACTTGCGTCCTTGGCCATGTTTTGGGCCTTCATCTTGTTAGGATTGTTAATTTAGAAACTTGAGGACCCGACGTGAAATGATAGCGTCCGGGACGCCTTTGATGGCTCAGATTTGACAACGAAATCTGAGTCCAACAACAACAATTTCTGACATCATAGGATTGACATGCGTGTGCGTGAGTTGTGGACACCCTAGTACAACCCCTTCCTGTTTTTTCGTGTCTTGTTCCTTTCCGTCTGCACAGCCCGCTGGGCAATAGGGCACTCGCCAAGCCAGAGCGAGTGATCCCTTGTACTAGTTCACAGCCCGATGGGCAATTGGGCATCTGTCAAGCTAGAGCAGGTGATCCCATGTACCGATACACAACTCAGAGAGCAATTGGGCACTTGTCAAGCTAGAGCAAGTGATCCCATGTCTTGTCACGATTCTTGGGGTTATGGGGTAGGGTAGAGCGTGCAAGCGGCAAGAGGGATTGATCCCCCTCGAACCGAACAGGCGTGAACCCTTCGTGTCTTGTCTTGTCTTGTCGTGTCTGGCTTCCCGTGTTCCGTCTTGTCTTGACACCTGTAGGCTAGTCCCGTAGTTGGTAGCACACGCTATGACTACTACCTGTCCCGTTTTACTTTCCTGCTGCGTTACTTCCTTCTGTGTTTCTCTGTTATAACCCCAGCATGCTAATCAACCAGTAAACTGTTGTGTAAAAGAATCTCAGCATGCTAATCAACCAGTAAACCGTTGTTTAAAGTTCGGTGCACTTGCAGTTTGGTCTAACCCTTTTTGTAGACCTTACCTGACGTACAGTTCCTTCTTTTGGTGCTGTACGTCAGGTGCTCAGCCAGAGTTCGTGGACGAGGCAGACTCACTGGAGTACGAGGAGCCGAGGACGTCGACCCAGAGTACGTGCCCGACGAGGGCCAGACCTAGAGGTCTTTTTAGTCGACACTTTCAGAGGTTACTACTTTTAGGTTTGCTTTTAAATCTTTTGTTGCCATGTTTAGGCTTCTTGTTAGACTTTGTACTCGTTGGATATTATAGCTCTAATTTAATGAATGCAACTTCCTTTCTATACTTCCTATTGTTTCGAATTTTATTAATGCAAGAACCTGAAATTTTTAAAATGGTACCCCTACAGACGCTTATTGGGTCCGAGCTTCTCAGCTCTGGCCTAAGCGGGCCTTAGTCACGCTTCGCCTCCGTCCATTTTGGGAAGCGGGGCGTGACAGGAGTCATTGCCTTTCTCCATTTCGTAAACTGTAACTGGAATCCAGTGATCAGTATGCACTCGATGCATATTCGATCAGTCGACTTTGAAACTCCCATGACATTCCCAAGATCCTTAATTCCTTTAAATCACTGTGTTCGAAACAGATCATGTTGTCGATCTTATACAATCCATCATAAGATCAATCTCGTCTTCACATTGTCACTCTGAATCTCTTCTGTTCATCTCTAATGATCATATTATTTACTTCAACCACGTTACTTCCAAACCCAGGTTATACTGTTGCTACTCGGCTTGTATATATATATGCTCATAATATCCGATGCATAACATTTCACTTGATCGATGTAGGTCTACGCCTTTAGTCGTTAAGACAAGACTTCTAATCACCACACTTCCATCACGGGCAGCATACTAAGAGTCGTTCTCTTTCCCTCGATTCAATGTTCTCACTTCCATGGTTCCTTGTCAAGTCGAGAATCCAACCTTATAACCGTCCAATGTGTTAGAAATACATCACTTTAAACTTCATCTTATTCCTGTATTCTCACGCAAATCCAACCTAGAGGGGGCCAAGGAACTAGTCTAAACCTAACTAACTTATGTCAGACTCGAATATTGTTGGTCGTTTGAATAGTTACTGTAGCACTATTGTTTCGATAAATCATTCGATCAAGACCTGCATGGGCCACCACAAAAAACTGTCACGCCCCGCTTCCCAAAAGATTGAGCAGCGAGGCATGGCCAACCCGCATGGACTAGAGCCGTTGAGGCTCGGGGTCCAATAAGCGTCCATGGCAAGTTATGATGCGGAGGGGAAGGTCCGATCAAATGATTTAGCATGAAACAATAGAAATAGCAGTAAAAAGATATTATTCAAACGCAGAAGGTAACCAACAAAGAGTCTAACATAAAGAATAAAACTGTACGTACCGGAGGCAACTAAAGAGGTAAGAGTCTGCGGGGGATCCTCTGGTTGTGGCAGCTCTGTCAAGTCTGTGACATGTGCAAAACACATGTCAGCAACGAACTAATGAGACCATAAGTTAATGCAGTTATACAATTCTAGCAGTTCTAAATGGAATTTAAAAGACAACTACACAGGCAGTCCTAGAAAGCAGGAAATAAGTAATGGTTATTCTAATCGATCTGCTAGGGGTGTCCATCTAGTCAGATCGTCTAAGAGTTGTTCATGTAGTTCTGTCAAGTCTGTCAGGGGTATCCATCTGGTCAGATTGGCTAAGAGTTGTTCATGTAGTTCTGTCAATCTGCCAGGGGTGTCCATCTGGTCAGATTGTCCAAGTCTAGAAAAGGTCAAACGATCGGAATGCATCCCTGCGAAGCAGACAGGAGTGCACCAACTGCGATACAAAGATAAAGCCTAAGGACTCAAACTGCGTAGGTAGAGGGGAGCTACCCCCAGGCCCAGCTAGACTCTGTTGTCCAACCCCACCCGCGAGTCATTTTTGTTATGGACACGAGCCAACAAACGCTCCATCTAGACACGAGACAAGACAAGGATCACGAATGATACTGTGTATCATCCCGGAGCGCACCAGTCACGGGTGAGCCAAAGCTGGGGAGCACCAGTTCTCAATGGTCACCCCCGTCGTCGATCCGAAACAAATCATTAATCATGAATGATACTACGTATCATACCAGAGCGCACCAGTCACGGGTGAGCCAAAACTGGGGAGCACCAGTTCTCAATGGTCACCCCCGTCATCGATTAACTATTCGTAAGCGAGCCATTCCTGGACGAGCCAGCAAACGCTCCAGAAGTCCATAAGCGAGCCGTCTCTGGGCTAGCCAGCAGACGCTCCAGAAGAGTAGTGCCAACCTCCGTATAGGAGAGGCCCACGACTGTGATCTTCTACAAAGATCCACACAATTATAATGTCCGGCTTATTAATTAGCATGTGAGGTTTAAGTTGCATCTAAAAAGTGGGTTCGAGCACAAAGTAACATGCGATCATTTTCAAGTATTTTGCAGAAATAAATCTGGAAGTTCTAACATCAATTCTAGAAAGCATAAAAGCAGCAACTAAAGTCTCATTCCTTGCCTGAAAGATTCCGACAAGGATGTAGTCCAGCAGGGTCTGGGTCCACCAACGAATCTACGGAACCTCAACACGACGCGAAAGCTACACTGGCGTCGGGTAGCGACGTCATGGTTTGGATTTCAGTATCGTGTAAGGTAACGTCGTCGACTCGAAAACGGTAACGGGTCGCAGAGGAAACGCATCATATCTACGTTAACGAATTAATAATCAAGCCAGAGAATTTAAACATCATTAAAAGTTAACATTCGTATACACTGTTTACTAACATACATGCTAACATATAATAACTAACCTATATAACATGAAGTTATGACAGTTCCTATAAACTTATATACTACAACTTTTTACATATAGGGCATTTCACAAGCACTGCTATATTATGCTATACTAGTATTATAAGCATTATAGGTTCTATGAGGTTAGTTGTAACATGTTATAATCGGAAGTTTAGCACTATGATGAAAATGTATATAACACCAAAGCATATAGTTCATAAACCCACAATTGTAATGGAGTTCACAGTTCTCAAAGCCCATTTATTCCTAATAGTTCATAGGGTATAGGGTACTGATCATGGGGTACTGCTTAGAAATTCTAACTAGCTTAAAAAGAAACTCACCAACTCAACTTCTGTCTGCTGCTTCTCCTATACTTCTTTGTTTCTCTCCTTCATTCTCTTTCCCCCCGTTTTCACCTTCTTGCAGGAGAAATCGAGGCAGCCAAGGGGAGGAGCTCGGCTTGGCGGGGCTAGGGATGGCGTGCGACGGCACAGCGTAGATCAGATCCGGTGGCGGTTCGGTTCGCAGTGCATGCGTGGGGTCGGAGGAAGGCGCAGTTGTCGGAGATTGGGAGGCGATGGCTCGTCGAATAGGTGACATGAGGTGTGTGACTTCAGCTCAGGGCGAAGGACACCGAGTTTGGGGCGGTGCCGAGCGATTGGGCTCGGAGGTGGGCTGTGGTGGTGTTTCGAAGGGGGATGGCCGCGGAGATGGCGAGGGATCGCCGGAGGGCTTGGCGACATGGGCGTGGGCTGGCGAGGTGATGGCTGCCGGAGGGTGGTCGATGGCTTGGGTTTGACGGTGAGGGAGATCCGGCGACGTTGTAGATGGAGAGGGGGCGACGCGCTGTGAGAGGGTGTTTTGCGTTGGGCGCTCGGGAGAAAGAAGCACGCGAAAATGTTGAGGGTGGCGGCTGCGTGTGAGATCACGGGGAGGGAGAGCTAACCTAGGGTTTTTTTATTGATTATGGAATATATGGCTGCTCACGTGGGCTATAGTCTTAGTATAGAGTTTGGGCTTATTTGTTATAAGGATTGTTTTTAATAAAGTTATAATGAACTATTAAAGAAACCCAATCTCCACCTCTCCCTCCTACCAGGTGCGTGCGGCCAACGGCAAGCAAGGGATTGGGCCAAGTCAAATTCTGGTGTAATTATTAATAATCAATCATTAGGGAGAAATACAGTGAAACTTAGGGTTGAAAATACAGTAAGTTGGGCCAAGAAGTGAAAGTAGATCAAACGAAGTCCAAAAACTGCAAGATAAATACTGGGGTGACCGGGACGACGAGAGAAAGAAGGCAGAGAAGACGGATCACAATTTCGATGACGAGAAACGAAAATAAAAATAGAAAATCCTTACGACAAAAGTGTAAATCGTGACGTCTCTTCAAACAAGGTCAAATCGTGGGAGAACGACCCGTGAAATGACGTTGCTAATCAACACCACAATTTAAATACTCTCAGTGAGGGTCACAACGGCATATCGCACTATAGGGTTCGGTCACGGACAAAGTCTAAAAATAAATACGTGCACGGACAAGACTACGTGCACGTAAAGCGTATAAAGGATACGGGGTCCAAAGGTGACGGTAATTCTAAGTTGGGCACACGTCGGGGTTGGCTTGCTAAGGATGCAACCAAGGTGCTACGACCATATTGACTCAACGACACGACTCACATACCAAGCACAAAACCAATCAGGTACTCAAAATTGCTATACGCACAGCCGTATGACAAATAGCGAGTACCGGCCGTTACAACAGGTGACTGTGCATTCCTCTTCAGTCGCCTGCTAATCTGTGTCTTAACACTTGGTGTTTAACAAGCTCTACAAGTTGCGGTCAAACGACTGATGTTGGTTTTACAGTCGCCTGCCCATGGCACAGGCGCCTGTGGATACCACATCAGTCACATGTCCCTTCTTCCCAACATTTGCAAAATTTTCTCAACTTACTCATGTTTCGCTCAGTCATCTGTAGAAGGTTTTTCAGTCGCCTGTTAGGTTTACAGGCGCCTGTCAGACATTCATTAGTCTGTCCTATGTGGTAAGTTCCCGTTTGAATTCTCACCTACCCTCTGACACAATGCATCAGTCAACTGTTGAGTCAACTGTTGTTTCTTCATCAGTCGACTGTCGAGTGTGTAAATTCAATCTGTTGGCTCTTTCTCCACGGATTTCAAAGTGGTTTTTGGGGATTATGTTTGAGAGTTTTTGAGAACCTATAAAGAGGGCTCTACAAATCCATTGAAGGGTTACTCACCTACTTGATCATCTCTTGAAAACCCAAAGCTTTCATCTTCAAGTTTTCAAAGCTCTAAAATTCAAAACCCCTAGATTCTAATCTCATTCTCTCTTGCTATCCAACCTATAATCAAAGTGATATCCTCTAGGCAATTGGTGGTGACAAGTGAAAGGGATTTTCTCTCTTCTTGGAAGAGACTTCAACACACAACGCACTTGATCCTTCAAGTTCTACTTCAAGGCATAGGTGATTGTAAGTGTTGCTATTTCATTATTTCGTATCTTTCGATATTAGTTTTATTCTCGGTTTGTGAGAGTTGTTTGCTTGATCCCAAGTTGTGGGAGTCAAGGACATCGATTGTGTTTCAATTTCACTTGTAGGTTTGCTACAAGTGGGTTTAAAGAAAACTTCAAGTTAGGGTTCTAACTTGAGTATCCGGAGGTATCCGGGTGGAAGGAACGTAGGATTACCGGGAACAGGTCGGGAGTTGACTTGGGTAATCTGAACCCTTGAAACATACTTTGTGTTAGCATTGTTTCATTTTGGGTTTATTTATTATTCCGCACTATTATTGGTTAGGTATTTAAATTGGTATAACTATCGTTTAAATTTTATAAACACTATTCAACCCCCTTCTAATGTTTTTCTCATAGACAAGGTCCTTACAGTATATATAAAGAAAACTATATATATAAAGAAGAAAAAACGTATAACCAAAACAATTGTAAAACGAAAAATCCCACATCCTTACACCACTTTCTATATAGAATAGAGACATGGCAAGGTCGAAGATTTCTAAGATTCACGAAAGGGTTTAGTGTGGTGATTTCCAAATTCGATTGAATTTACTATTTTCGGTTATGAAAAACTAATTAAAAAGATTTATCCTGCATGCTTGAAAGATTGATCATGATATTATATGCTGAATAGAGAATGATTTGTGGAGACTTGAATCCGAATCGTGAATTTGGTATATTAATTACAAGCTATGATGGGAATCTCTCTAATTTCATATCATATATTTGATTTCGAGTTTGCCTTATTCGTTGATAATCCATCCTTTATAATCGATGCTAGACTTGATAAATTCTTGAGAGTCGTATGTTTTTAATTGTTATGTTGGAGTGTTGTCGCGTGCTTATGATATAAGGTGATGATTTAGTCGTTTTTCCACATCTTTAACTTCTGTCCGTTTCATTACTTTTATCCTCTGGCGAGATTTTTATTCATCTTCCTCGAGGACGAGTAAGAGGTAAGCTTGGAGGATTTTGATGTGTCCATATTTTCTATGTTTTTATCGCGCATTTCCATAGCATTTCGATTGCCCTAAGTTCATATTTTTATATTCTATCATGCTTTTCATGATATATTTGATTCTTGCGATGTTTTATGGATTTTTAGGAACTTCGGCACGATTCGGAGCGATAACGAGTGATGAACATGGATGTTGGAAGCCGGAGCTCACGTTGCCACGCTCAACGAGTCATAGGAGCTAAGGAAAGAAGAAGGAAGGAAGAAGGAGGAAAGAGAAGGAATAAAAAAGAGAGAAGGAAAGAAGGGGAAAAGAATGAAGAGAGGAGGAGAGAGTTTCCAGGTCGCTCGGTCGAGCATACCACACGCTCGATCGAGCTGTGATCTCATATTAAGGAGAAAATTTGTAAGGGGCCGATCGACCGAGCGACCCACCTCGCTCGACCGAGTGCCCCACCTCGCTCGACCGAGTGCCCCTCTGCAGACAACCCCCATTTTGCCTTGGAACTCCTTGCCTACTACGCTCGGTCGAGCGTTTCCTGCTCGACCGAGCGTTCCCTGCTCGACCAAGCGGCCTCCCTATCTGACGAGCCAAAAAGGGGGACAATTCTCTGCCTACTATGCTCGGTCGAGCGGCCTATCCCGCTCGACCGAGTGACATCCTTTTCCCAATCTTGAAGCTAAAGCCCCTAGATGCCACTCGACAGAGCGACTCACATCGCTCGACCGAGCGGCCTCTTCTCCAAGCGTCCGACTGGAAGCAGCAAGGGATGCGTTCGACCGAGCGGCTACCCCGGTCGTCCAAGCGTGTCGTCGACAGCCTCCAGAAAAGGGGATTTTAATGGGTTTCGGGGCTAATTTTCAGGAAACCCGCAACTTATTGGGTTTTGTATACAAGTAAACTTCTGTTTTAGATTAGGTTAAGTTTTTAATTACCAGAGAGCTTTGAGCCACCATTGGGGGGAGAGAGCTCTTTTATTGATTTTCTTCAATCCCTTTCTTGTTAAACGGTTTGAATTCCTTAATCCTTATATATTTCGCTTTTGCATTGAATTCTCTGTGTATTTCTATCAACGTTGTTATGCTTGCTCAGTTTTTAATGAACTTCTCCATTGCCCCCATTGTTATGGCTATTGTAATGCTAGAGAAGTGTGATTCTATGGCTTAGGGATGAACCCTAGGACTCTAGGGAATGGATGTTAGGTTAATCTCAGTTGGACCAATCTAGGGTTGCTCTATGGTAGTTTGAACAAGGGTTTTGGGGGATTAGCCTCAGAATTGGAGGATTGCGAAAGTAGCTCCACATTCTAGGGAGAATCCCCACGAATCTGATTAGGGCTTAGTGGTCGTCTTCAAGGCTCGTGATTACGTGAGTAACTCGAGCACTGGGGGTGATTACTAATCCCCAATCCTCTAGTCGGTGACTATGAAAGTAGCCCGATTGCTAGAACCAACCGTAGTGTAGCGTCCCAGTCTGTAGATCACGCGGGTGGATACGGATTGTGATGCAGGAACCAGTGTCAAGCGTAATGCACGCATTCCCGTGCAAAACTGATTGCGAAAGCAGATATGCACATGGGAATGCATTAGACGAGTAGGACAACGAAAGTTAAGTACTCGTTCCCATCCTTAGATGTGACGCTCCTACCCTCATCTATTGTCCAACGAAAGGACCATTGACTTGACATCCATGACCGAAGGGCCTAGCGGGGACTCCCGAATGCCCTAGACTTTTATTATTTCGGTAACCCACTTTCGTGACAACCAAATTTTATGTGACAACCCCCCGACCACGCATTCTCACCCTTCCAAAAATCTAAATCCTAAACCACCGCCTCCCTAGAAAAAGACAATCTGTATATACTACAACCACCGTGCACTTGCGGTGATTCATACCCCGATGTCTGAGCCCATAGGACGGAACACTAATCTACCCCAGGAAAGTCCAACTGGACAAAGCACCCACGGGTTCTACCTTTGAACTAAAGATGGTCTCTGGCGTCGGAACCCGCACAGGCTGCTCTGGCCTACTCCTGAAAACCACATAGGGGAGCACATCAATGCGTGACCTAGTTGGAACTCCTGACATCGGTAGTAGGATCCAGTTTTAGAACAGGTCCGTCTAACATGCCATCTATCTACTGGTGACACAATAATCACAGAATTAATGCATAAATTTTAAGAAATGTGACATACAAGTACTGAAAATAAAAAGGAACCGAGGAACGGACATTTTAGATTAACTTAGTTAAAATTTAGGTGATTAGTTAATATTTGGAAAATCGAGTAAAATGTAGAATGCTAAGGAGCCAGACTTCACCCAGGGTGGGTGAAAAGTGGTAGCTCAACCAACGACACAGGCACTGGAGGGGCCTATCGTAACTCCCCCTTACGCGAGTGAGATAGATCTCGGTTTTTATTGGAACAAATGGAGAAAACCAACAATTACATAATGGTTCATCACGAGTACACCACTGGCCTCTCTAATTCTAGTCAACTCCCCCTTTCGGGAGTGACAAAGCAAGTGAGAAACTATCATCTCTCTACTCCTTAACTCCTATAATTTACATGTGTTTCCCCCAAGCCTATATCTGGAGTCTCACCCATTTTAGAATGGACCGAGCGCTCCAGACATAAACACTCTGCCTCACTCTTAGTTTATGAATCAATTTCTCGTTACTTTTATTTGCGGTCTCTATTACCGCATTCATAATTTATTATTTCTTTCATTTCGTCGATGTCTTGTTATTAACAACGAACATCGCATCATTATTTCACAAGAGAGCATTCATACACATTAATGCTCATTTTTCCACAATATAATCAAGTTTCGTCCATTATTATTGCACATGGCACATTACACTAACATAAAATGTTAACAGACAACTAAACAACATGGAATTTAACATAATCAAATTAGCAAGAACATTAACGTGTTAGTATGAACCTTAGCACATATATGTTATTTGAGAATTAGCATGCGACTATTTAGCAAGAACACTATCTCATCAAACCATTAGCATAAAATTGGATACACTAACAAATTAATCTACTAACATGTGGTATGGCATATGATCACTCCATATTTTACACCCTTTTTCTGCATGTTTGCATGCCACTTTGATCGCTCATATCGTATTTTTCACGATTATTCGTCAATATTGCGATGCTTTTCACGATTTCTTGTTTTTGTCGTATTTCAGGAGATATGAAGCGATTCGGAGTGATGTTGAGATCAAGAGGATTTGCACCCACTCCGGAGTGTCACCCAAGGCTCTTTTGAGGGCTATTCGGCGATGGAAGACGAGTGGAAGAAGAAGAAACTTCGTAGGAGCGACAAGGAGGCAAAATGATGAAGATTGGGCATCTACAGCATGTCACTCGGCCGAGTGAAGCACTCACTCGGCCGAGCAAGAAGAACACTCGGCCGACCAGACCGGACACGCACCACAGAAGGAAATCAGCGTGCACTTGGCCGAGTGATGATAGTCCACTCGGCCGAGTATGGAGATCCCCTCGCCCGAGTGGCACGGGAAAATCCACCCATCGAAGGAGCCGACTTACTGGAATCCGTCAGGCGATTGAGGGTTCCGACTCGGCCGAGTACCGAATGCCCCTCGACCGAGTGAGTAAAGCCACTCGGCTGAGTCACCTCTGAAGACAGACCCCCCAAGACCCCGACTTACTGGAATTTTACAGGGACTGTCACTCGGTCGAGTGACATTTGTCACTCGGCCGAGTGAGCCGCTCCGCCTACTGCGTAAAGTGCGATTTCTGGGCTGCGCAGGGGCGTTTTGGTCACTATTTTCTGGGTGATTTTGAGGGGTATTTAAACCCAGTTTTTGCCCTAGTTTAGGATGACTTTTTAGAGCTTTTTGGCAGCCTTTTTGAGAGTTTTTTAGATCATTAGCTTTAGCTTTTCTCTTGGAGACTAAAAGGCTACTTTTGTTGGATGCTATTGGATTCTCATTGGTTTGTCTCTCTTATTATCAAAAACAATATTTTTGTTGATAATTTCTCTAATGCAATGAATTGTGTTGATTTTGTTATTGATTTTCTTATGAATTGCATGATGATTAGTAAGTATTTTTATCGTCTTAAGGCGTAGGAATGAACCCTATAGACCCTATTTCTAAATTGTGATGAATTGGTGAAATTCTTGCTAGAATTGATTAGGGTTAGTTTGGGATTGATTAATTACGGATATCTAGGGATTCATATCGATTGGGATTTGCAGGAGATTGGGTCCCAATTGATAGGAAGCCCTAGAAATTCGATTTAGATTTGCGATTGGACTTCTCTAAAATTGGTTTGCAAGAGATTGGATCAAAGCTAGGATTTTTAATCGTGCTTCTATTGCCAATACCCGTTTGCAAGAGATTGGACGGGTAGGAACTATCTCAACCTAGGTCGTAGCTCGAGTTTGCACGAGAGTGGGCTCGAGATACGATTGAACGATGATGTCGTCCTTCATGCTAGCGGCTTAGGTTAGGGTTTGCAAGAGATTGGGCTCTACCCTAGGTTTGCTATAGATCGGCAATAGCGCGAGAGCGTGAGCTTGGTTCTACATTTAGTTGTGACTAGTTCGCCTAAGATTCAAGTCTAGCAATGATGAAACCTATGAATCACAACGATGAGATACGGCCCGTAGCGGGGATTCCCTATCCCTAGGCGTTTTATTTTATTGATATTTCCATTGACATTTGAACGATTGTGACCATTTCACCCAAAATTATTCTCGACTATCTTGATAGCTAGGTGATTGGAAGGAGACACGGTCATTGGCCCTCCCTGAGTTCGATACCCGCTCGTCGCTACACCATGCGCTTGCAGTAAGACTACGAGTCGTGTGCTCTACCCAGGTGTGTGCATCCGGGGCGCGATCAAGTTTTTGGCGCCGTTGCCGGGGAGGCGACAGTGTTTTATTCTACCTACTTAGCTATTTCTTTTTACTTTATTACTTTTATTTTTTCCCTTCTATTATGCTAAAAATTCCATTGAAACTCTGTTTTCCTTTGCATGTACATGAGATCTACGGCGAACCTCAAGGAAATACTATTTGATCCGGAAATCGAACGTACATTGAGGAGGATTAGAGCGGAGAGGAGACTTGATACAGAGGGGAATTTTATGACCAATCCAGAGACACCTGAACAATTGGCAGCATGTATGGCGAGGATCATATCCATCAGAGATAGGCTTCGGCCTAAGACTTCTTCCACCACATCATCCATCGCCATGCCGGAATTGGCGGCGGACAAGAATTTTGAGCTAAAGACGAGATTGGTAGTATTGATGCAATAAGACCCGTTTCATGGGAACTCCCATGAGAATCCGCATTATCACATCCAGCTTTTCTTGTCCAAGTGCGCCACCTTCCAAATGTCGGGCGTTTTCGTTGATGCAATCCGACTGCGACTCTTCCCCTTTACACTCAAAGACAAAGCTTTATATTGGTTGAGGATGCAGGCAGAAGGTATATTCACCACTTGGGATGAGTTGGCTAGCGCCTTCGTCGACAAATTCTACCCGCCATCCAAGACGGTGAAAATACAGAGTGCTCTCATGTCCTTCAAGCAAGGACCGCATGAGACCCTCTATAAGGCATGGAAGCGCTTCACGGATTTACAGCATCAATGCCCCCATCACAGTATAGAAGATTGGGAGCTTGTTCACAGTTTTTATAATGGACTCCAACCGGGCACGAAGCAAATTATAGACGCAACCGCCAATGGAGCCATATTATCAAAGGCCCCGGATGAAGCTACAGCCTTGTTAGAGGAGATGGCCTCTAATAACCAACAATGGGGCGACGAGCGAGGACATTCTTCGTCCTCCTTGAAGCCCACTAGCATTTATGAGGCCAAGGCCGTAGCGGAGCTTTCGAACAAATTTGACTCTCTCCAAAAGGTCGTGGAGAGGCTTGAGAAGTATATCACCGAGCCACATGGAGCACCCTCTACATCTACGCCGATAAGAAATATGAGTGATTGGCAAGACCAATCTCAAGTCATGTATGTAAGAGGGGAGCATGGAGAGGGGGCCTTGGAACAAGTGCACTATGTTGCGGGGAACTCCGGATATTGGGCCAACCCGGCCACTAGAAACCATTCGGGCTTTTCATATGCAAACAATGAGGTGCTTTGAACCCCCCCGCCACAACAACTTCCTCAAGCTCGACCTCCACCACCATAACCTCAGTACCAACCAAGGGGGCCACCGCAACAAAATTACCCGCCTAGGCAACAAGCGGGACTGTATAGACCGCCCGGTTACAATCAAGGTTGGAGAGCTCCCAACCCGCCTCAAGCTCAACCACGATCAGACCATGAAGCTAGGGTAGAGGATTTCATTGTGGAGCAAAGAAAGATCAACGCTAAGTTGGCGGCGGGACAAGATTCACTAAATACCGTCGTCGCTTAACTTGGAGAGCAACTTGCATTGCTAAATAAGAACACCCAACAATTACTGGCTCAACCCGAGCCCAATCCACGGAGCAACACCGACCACATCAATGCGGTGGTGGCGGTTACAACAAGGGGTGGGAAGGATACCACTCCCGCTATGACCTAAAACAAAGAACACATGGTGGAGATTTTGGAAGAAAAAGAGCCGGCAATTGAAGAGGAGAGCCAAAAGGAGCCGCTTAACTTGGAGATTTTGGTAGAGGATTTCATTGTGGAGCAAAGAAAGATCAACGCTAAGTTGGCGGCGGGACAAGATTCACTAAATACCGTCGTCGCTTAACTTGGAGAGCAACTTGCATTGCTAAATAAGAACACCCAACAATTACTGGCTCAACCCGAGCCCAATCCACGAAGCAACACCGGCCACATCAATGCGGTGGTGGCGGTTACAACAAGGGGCCGGAAGGATACCACTCCCGCTATGACCCAAAACAAAGAACCCATGGTGGAGATTTTGGAAGAAAAAGAGCCGGCAATTGAAGAGGAGAGCCAAAAGGAGCCGCTAGGAGAAGGAAATTCTAAAGTGGTGGAGCCAATTGATGAGTGCTGCTACATGCCGCCGGTGCCATTTTCACAATGGCTAGTTAGAGCCAAGATAGAGAAAAGGCTCGCCAAGTTCCTTGAATATTTGAGGGGAGTATGCCTCAATATTCCTTTCTTAGATGCAATAGTGGAGATCCCGTCTTACGCGAAGTTCTTGAAGGACTTGATATCGGGAAAGAAAAGGAAGGAGAAAATCATGCTTACGGAACAAGGAACTTGGTTTACCCAGAAGGAGAAGGAGCTCGCAAAATTCAAGGATCCCGGGAGTTTCCGCATCCCTTGCACACTAGGAGGCGTCCCATTGCAAAAATCTTTAGTTGACTTGGGCACGAGTGTGAGCCTTATGCCCCTTAGCATGTTCTGGAAATTGAACACGGGCACCGACTTTAAGCCGACCGACATGAGAATTCAACTTGTGGACAGTCGGATTACTAGGCCGGTAGGGATCGCAGAGAACATTCCACTTCAAGTTCCGGGAGGGATATGCTTACCTTGTGATTTTTTCATCATTGACATCAAGGAAGAGGGCGACACTTCGCTCATACTTGGACGCCCGTTCCTCGCAACCGCCGGTGTTATCATCGACGTGCGGGAAGGAACTCTATCCTTGAATGTCGGGAATATCGAAATCAAGCTCAACATACCCAAATCCATGAAGCATATGCCCTATCACGAGGAGTTGGACTATGTGGATCTCCTCGATGAGGTGATTGAAGAAGCAATCCCTCACTCTATTGGTGCTCTCCATGACGATGGCTTCGAAGAAGGCCAAGTTTCTAGCGAAGAAGAGAAGTTGGAGGACCCTCCAGATAGCTCCACGGATGATGATGAAGGCGACGCTGATGTCGCAAGAATACGTGAACTTTACAAGCTCTCAACGGCCAAGAAACCAAAGAAAGCTCCACCGAATAGAAGATCGGTGTCACCGGCCAAGAAGAAGATAGGAACGAGCTCTAGCTTGGGGGACTTATCCCCCAACATTACCCATGATGAGGGGGTGCCGAGGAAGACCACTGATCATCACGACCCAAATCCAAGCGGCCTTCCCGGCAAATTTGACGGGCGTATCTCGTATGTACCCAACATCATGAGCTAAACGAATATCTAAAGGGGTCGAGCTCATGACCTTAAACGAGCGCTTGTCGGGAGGCAACACGACGGTTTTTGCATTGTTTTTATTTTATTTTCATTTTTGGTTTAGACTTTTATTAGTGTTTAGAGTCTAGTGTCCATGAAAATCGTAACAACTGGTCCTAATTTTCATGACATGAGAAGGAGAAAGGGAGATCACTCATATGGAGGATGACTGAGGCAAGGAAGAGTGCTCCAGTGACGCGCTCAGGCCTTAGGAGGAGGAAGAAATAGACTGGAGGAAGAAAAACAGAGCCTGGAGTGAAAACGGAGAGCCGATGCAGAAAAAGGCACCTCACTCGGCCGAGTAGCTTATGCCACTCGGCCGAGCAAAGACTCCACTCGGCCGAGTGGAGCACCAAACAGGGAAGTTTCTGCAGACCAACTCTCTATCACTTTCTGTAACTTTTAGTCTTAATTTTCACTCGGTCGAGTACCTTATCACTCGGCCGAGTGAAACAGATACCCTCCTAGCTCAAGAATTGCTGAGTGGCAGAGCCACTCGGCCGAGTGGAGTTTATCCCTTCGGCCGAGTGAATCAAAGCCACTCGACCGAGTCGTAAGTGACGAGGAGAATTTGAATTTTTTTTTAGTTTACGCCACTCAGCCGTGTGACATTGTCACTCGGTCGAGTCGTAACATTTCCTATATAAGCGGCAGCGGCATCAGGCACGATTTACGATACTCAAATTTCCCAATTTTCGCCCGAGCTGCTGCCGATTGCGCTTCCCTCACCCGCTGCGACCTTCCCTTGCCCAATTCTCCCACGCCGATGCCCGAGCCGGCCACCACTTGTCGGCGACCGACGCTCTGTCGACCGCCGACGACTGGCCAACCTCCCCACCGCCGGCGCCGCCTCCGATCACCCCTCTTTTGCCCCAAAACCCCATTTCTCCCCATTTCTCTTGATTTGTACACCCGTGAGCCCAAAATTCAAATTAATTTCCATATCTATCTATTATCCCCTATCTCCCCCATATATATTGAATATTATTCGCTGATTTGATCCTTTGATTTGCAGGCTATCTTGGGGGAGCTTTACGGAGTTTTTGGACGCGCTTTGAGCTTCGCAGCGGAGGCGTCTCTTCGCACACACTGCTGATTGCTCTCGCGGCGTGTTCAGGTATACTCGTTCCATCATTTAGCACATCACATTACTTATTTGGTTGGGACACGCTTCGCGGCGCATATGCTGCCGTGCACTATGCTACATACACATGGGAGCCGCTTAGAAGCAGAAGAGGACTGATGATCCTGGTCCCTCTTCTATTAGGGAGGACTCCCCTCCACCTAGCCCACCACCACCTACACAGTCGATCCCTGCTGATCACGTCCCTCCACCCAATCCCGCTGTCGGTCCGATGGGGATTACATTTCGAAATGACGCACACCACGCCAGATTCGAGCGTATCTGCCATCGCTCGATAGTACCCTCTAGGTTTGCACACCTAACCGACCTAGACCGCCTAGGGGTACTTGAGGGGCTTCTCACGTTGTACGACAACGTTGGATGGTGTGATTTTCTGGCGGTGTCGGTGGATACTTACATCTGTCCGACACTAGAGGTCCTCAGTTCCATTGACCAGACCCCTGGAAGATGCTCCTTCCGATTGATGGATCAAGAGTGCACAATCACTCTCGACATGCTTAGAGCATTTTTCCAGTGGCCCGCCGCCCCTGACCCTGACCGCGCCTACTCTCCCATGCACATCCCACCCCCGTCGTTCGACATCCACACCTTCTGGACACGGATCACGGGATCCCCACTTGCCTTCGACCCTAGTAGGGCCAATGCCTCAG
Source organism: Scilla litardierei (assembly GCA_030789695.1). Lineage (NCBI taxonomy): Eukaryota > Viridiplantae > Streptophyta > Magnoliopsida > Asparagales > Asparagaceae > Scilla > Scilla litardierei. Next base: position 669,112,214 of record CM061142.1, on the reverse strand, counting down.
CTATCCTACACCCCTGCCTCCACATTGCGCAGCGCCTTATGGCGACTAATTTTCTCGTGAGGTACGAGCCCGGGACCATGTCTACGCCAGAGCTCTACATGCTCTATGCAATGACTCGCCCTAGGGTTCTAGATAGGGGTAGTGACGATTTGGTCCCCGCCGTCGAGATCGACATTGCCAATTGGTTTTTGGAACGCGTTATCATTTCTGTCGGCCCTTGTACGCCTATCTGTTGCGGCGGTCTGATCACCCTTTTGGCCCTTATGACCGGCGTGGACCTTCCTGACGACCTGCGTCGAGCTCCGGGCCCCACTTCACTTTCTATAGATGTTATGGCCCGGATGAAGATGCTTCGTCCCCACGGTCGTTAGCACTGGGTGTGGTTGCACGGTCCCTTTAACGCTGACTACATGGTTCTCCCGAGACCCGCTCGGACACACATTGGACCGGCTCACGGGGACTGGCTTCCAGCGATGGACCTCCTTATCCCCGCCGCCTACGTGCTTGAGCTCGAGGATGCTGAGCAGGCACCCCCTGCACCACCTGTCGACCCCGTGATCCCTCAACCTGCCCCAGCACTGTCTGTACCTCCCGACACCTCTGTCCACACGTCTGTTAGTGTCGGGAGCACCTTAGCTGAGCCGTCCACCACCGTCGCCGCCGCCGCCGCCGCCGCCGCTGCGCCTATCTCTGTCGAGCCTATTTCCACCTTGAGCCCCGGGCGTGCACCCACGATTTTAGAGAGCGACGAGTCTTCCTTTACCGCTGCCATGGAGACCCTCTCCAGATTATTGTTCTCGACTCCTGGGAGTCATCTTTTGTGCCCTTAACGGCCTCCCCAGCCGTCGACCTTTCGGTCTCCACCGCAGCCATCTTTTCTGAGAGTGTCATGACATCTATCCCCACGTCTGTGTCACTGACCTCTCACGCCGCCTCGTCGCCCATTTTGACTTCCACCTCTGCTACTTCTGCTTCTGCTTCAACCCAGCCTACGTCTCAGTCTCACACCGAGGCTGGGCATCACTTAGTGAGCACAGCACCCCTTCTACACTTTCCAGATGGCCCCATTCACTACACCTCCCGCGTGAGACAGCCACGTCCCTCACCTACTAGACCTGTGTGTCCCTCTTCTCCAACTCCCCCTGACACTCTACTTGTCACGCCCCGCTTACCAAAAATATGGAGGCGAAGCGTGAGAATGTCCGCTCAGACTTGAAGCTACAAAGCTACAAGTCCGATAAGCGTCAAACTACTTTAAATGGCAGGTCCTTGCAACACGAAACGAAACAAAGATAATAAAAAGGAAATGAGACAAAAGAAAAATCTCAGAATATCCATAATAATAAACTCCAACATCGCAGAAAAGCCACCAGGCTAAAGAAAAGAGTCTAAAAGAAAAGTATAAGAGTCTGAAAAGAGGCCTAAGGCATGGCCGACATAATACATAACATCAACAAGAAAAGAGAGGTGCTACGCACCGACAACCTAACAACGACTAAGCAGAAAACAAAAACAGCAAGTAAGGGGCTCTAGGACTGGCCTCCAATGTCCTCGAACTCAACACCCGCAACCAATTCGTCCTCTGGCGACCAACTCTGGCTCACAATCTAACATGTGACACCCAAAATAGAAAAGGGGCACATGTCAGCAAGTCTACAAGAGACTTGTGTAAGGAAACTGAAAGTAAAGGTAAAGCAACCTAGCAGTTCTAGCATGATGCAATGTCATGGTAATTAAAGTATGAATGCAACAGGTAAAGTAAAGTACGAGCATGGTATGGCAACTGGCATTTAAATCACGACATGGATGTCAAGTTTGCAAGAACAATCACAAGGACAAGGACAAGTCTAGTAAGCACGTCGTGCACAGAGATTACGCCTTTTGGCTAGAATGGCTGTACGGGCCAACTCCTAAGCTAAAGTGATCGCTTATCCCTATCCCTCCACGTGTATCGGGATTGGATTTTGACCAACACATGAGGCCCGCTTCTGGATCCTTTCATGATGGCATAGGGGTGCACCTAGCCAGAACAAGGATGTACAAGTAATGTAGCGTATGCTACGAATGCAACATTCAACATGGATGACATGTAAGATGCAATGCATGGCAGATAACAGTTTAAGTTCGTACAGATAAGGAATTTAAACATGACAGATATCAATGTATGAATGACATGGCAGTGTGACAGATCTAGCTTCGTTTTCAAGCTAGATCTTAAAGTTGCGTCTAGACAGCTATCATTTCACTGTCTAGTCTCTTTTACGCTAAAAGCAAGGAAGTGGCCTAAAACATGGCCCTAAGCAAAAGTTGGCAAGTTTCACTTGCCTGAATTATGTGACGGTATCACAATTCTCAAGGTCCGATTACAGATTCACAAACGCCAGAGCTCCCACGCTCGGTCCAACAATCAGCCTACAGTCCCGTATTATTAAGTTGGATTAGTGAGTTACAAAGCAGTAAAAATAATTGTTTTTAATCTTGAATTAACATGCGATGGTTGGGGTTCCTACGGTGCAGATCTTACCTCAACACGACGCGAGAGCTACTCTGACGTCGGGTAGCGCGTCAGGGGTTGGATTCCTGTAGCGTGTAAGATAATGGTGTCGGCCCAGGCACGGTTACGGGTTGCGAAGAAAACGTATTATCTGCGACATCGGATGAGTGAGATCAAGCCAAAACGTTAAACTAGTAAATTAATACTTATGCACTTAACACCCCCAGTTTAACTATTTAGTTTAGTTATTAAACTATCTTAACTAATAACCTCACATCGGTAACGTACTGTCATACTGTCAGTCGCACAAGCACATTCGCTGGGCTACCTACTAACGTAAGATACTGTCAAAGTACTACCCAACTAACACATAAGAACCAAAATGCAATAACACCAAGGAAAATTAGTGCACTGAAGCAATTATATGGCACAGAACTTGCTTATATCACCAAAGACAAATTTATGCAATATCACCAAAGAATTACCCACCTACAGAGCTTGCTTTCCTTGTTGCTTTTCCCTTCGCTTCTTGCAAGGTGCGGACGGCTTCGTTGACTTGGGCAGCAACTAGCGGCAGCAAGGTGGAGCTCTGGTGGCGGATGAAGGGGTGGCCAGCGGTTGGGGATGGCCGGATCTGGCCGAAAGTCGTTGGGGTTTTAAAACAGGGATGTATGGCTCATGTGAAGGGAGGGGGATGTCGGAAACCGTGGAGGAGGATATGGGTCGTCGGAGGCACGTTGAAGGGGGTCGAACTTGCGGGCGATGTCGCCGTGCACTGCTGCAAGTTGCAGCAGCTGTTAGCAGCTGCAGCTGTTGCTGCGGTGGATTCCGGTGGAGCACTGGTGGCCACGGCAGCTCAGAGGGGCAGAGGAAGGTCGGCCGAGTATCAGGGGCCGGTCGACGGCGGGTCTAGCCGCCGAGCGTGGGTCGAGGATGAAGAAGTCGGGCTGTGAGATGTGTTTGTGAGGAGAATTTAGGGCCGGCGGCTGCAACTCTTGTTTGTTGGAGAAATATAGAGAAATAGGGTTTTGTTATAATAGGCTAGGGTCACGTGAGTAGGCTGAGATAGCTAGGGTTAGGTTACTGCTAAAAACTAGTCCTATGTTAGCTAGTTTAATGTATAATAAAAAATGGTTATAAAGTCATTTTCTATAAGATTTGTTATATAAAAATTTATTAAAAGACAAATATCACCCATCCTCTCTCTCTCTCTACCTGTGTTGTGTGCGGCTAAGGCAAAGTCTGGGCCGGGTCACTGGTTAGGATGTATAATATTATTGTAAAAATTATTAGGGATCAAAACCTATATGAAACCTAGGGTGGAACCGATTATAGGTTGGGCAAAAAGTGAAATTGGGTCAAACGAAGTCTAAAATTGAGAAATAAATACTGGGGTGACCGGGTCGACGAAAGGAAGGAGACAGAGAAGACAGATCACAATTCCGACGAAGAGAAACTTAATTAAAAATAGAAAGGCCTCACGACAAAAGTGAATATCGCGACGTCTCTCCAAACAAGGTCAAATCGTGGGAAAACAACCCGTGAAATGACGTTCCAAATTAGTGTCACAATTTTATACTCTCAGAGAGGGTCACCACGACATATCACACCATAGTGTCCGGATGAAAGACAAGGCTAAGAAAAATACGCGAACTTCAAGGGAGATACACGTACAAAGGATATGAGGTCCAAAGGCGACTCAAGTTGGGCATACGTCGGGGTTGGCTTGCTAATGATGCAACCAAGGTGCTACGGCCCTATCGACTCAACAACACGACTCACATGTGTAACGCCCCGCTTCCCAAAAGACACCGGAAGCGAGAGCGTTACACAGTCCGCTTGAACTGGAGCGGTGAAGCTCGAGTTCAATAAGCGTCTGTGATAAAAACACAGATGAGGTCCTTGCAACTACCATTCAGAACAACCAGAAACACATCCAGAAAAGATAAAGCCACATCCAGAAATAATGTTCGTAGGCAGAGTTTAACAAGCCACAGCTGGGCTAAAAGTAGCAACAAGAAAGAAACGTACACGAAAGCAACTACAATGTCTGAAAAGAAAACTAGGAAAACAGTAAAGTGTCGGGGTCCACTAGTCCTCTGCTGGGAGGGGCACTGCGTCAGGTGCGAACTCCTGACTCTCCAACTCTGACGTCTCGTACTGGTCCTCCTGGTACTCATGCTCTGAACCTGACATACATCCACAAACATGAATGTATGTCAGCTAGGGGTCTGCAAGAAGAGTTAGCATCCCAAGGCGAAGTATATGACAGATATATGAATTTTAAAAGCATTAATAATTTAAGAAAAGTGACTGCAGCAATTTAACAATAACAATTTACGGAAGCGGACAATCCTAGCATGCAGTTCTAGACGGTTGCAGGTTTAAAGTTAAGATTCTCTGAGTTCGTTAGCATTTCAATTTCAAGATGACCGAGTTAGCGTTTCAAGTTTTCCATGTCAAGAGTTAGCATTCTAATCTAGGGTTCACGCCTGTAGGTCGTGATGAGAAGGTCGTTCCTCTCACGGGGGCTTACCGTGATTGACGCTAACCCACCGCGTGCGGGTGGTGCTCTTGAGGAGAGTACCTTTCATACGCCTAGTGGCCGCTCAACCCTAACCCCACCCAAAAGTTTGGCCGGAACACGAACCGGCCTAGTCGACTCACACGACATCACGATATCACGATACCGCCTTCGAGGCGCACGATTTCACGATGTCCATATTGTTAAACATGTCAGAACTCACTGAATTTTACTGTTAACAATATTAAAGTATTATGGTGACAGTTCTGCAAAGCGAAAACGGGTCGTACGACCGTTTTTGTAATTTCAAATAATGACGAATACGTCCTTTTTGTTCAACTTGCTACAGAAATGATTTTTTTCTCTTAGTGTTTAAAATGGGGATATATCGTATGATATACCGTTGGATCCCAAATTTTGTCCCGGTCATTATAGTGTCACTTTCCTACGTCATTTCACGTCACAATTTCAAGTTATCCAGCAATACATGAAGGCGACGTAAACGTGCCGAAACTTCTAAAAATCATAACAAATCATATACTTGCCTGTTTTTGACGTTCTTGGTGTCGTTGGAACCGTCTCGACGAGTACTACGCCGTGGAGGGTTTGGTTCACTGTTTTGGCAGAGTATTAAAATCAGAAATCGTGTTTTTCAGTTCAGGTCAGAATACGAAAAGCCCCTACGACATCTAATCAACATGTTTTATTAGGTTTCTCTACTTTACGGTGTGGGTTAGGAGTTAAAGGGGTAGATCTACCAACCTGAAGTGAAGCGAGGGATCGGATGACGACCACGAGCAACGACGATGCGTACGGTGCTGAAACTTCGACGTTCACGCTCCGAACTTGTTGTGGCAGTGAGTAGGCGACAGACAGAGGTTGTCAGCGAGTTCCGGGGGCTGTCGACGTCAGATCTGAGGCGAGCAGCGCATGCACGTGGCCTGGAGTTGTTCACGGGTTGTGAGAGCTTGCTGTTGCGTGGCTGAGGAAGGAGTAGAGGGAGCTCGGGTTGTCTTTGCGTGGGGAGGAGAAGGAGGGGAGGCCTGTGGGATGAAGTCGGGCTGTTGTAGGCTGTGGGAGGGGTTTGGATCTCGGCCTAGGGTGCTTGGAGGCCGGCTTTGGTTGCGTGGTGGCTACAGAATGTGTAGCTGGGGGGGTGAGCTCGGAGAAGGAGGAGGAGAAGAGGCTGGGCGGCTCAGCCTTGAGGTGTTGATCTCGGCCTGCTGTTCTATGAGTAGGGGGATGTTTGGAGAAGGCTGCAGGTTGCGTGGGCGTGAGGAAGAAGGAGGAGGAGGACGGTGGAAGGGCAGGCCGTGGGGCTCGGGGGCTTGATGCTGTTGGTTGTAGTTTGTTTAGGTTTGTTTTTTTGTAACAGTGAGATAAGCATGTGAAGCCTAGGGTGCAGAGAGGAGACAGTAGGCCTGGGTGTTTTTGATAGTAGGGTTTTCTCTCCTTGATGTTTTCGTGCGGCTGATCAGTAGGCATATGTATATGGGAGTATGGGAAAAGGATATCACGTGGGAGAGTGGGTTACGTGTAGAGATAATGGGGGATATGGTTAGGATTTAGTTGTTGAAGGATTTGAATTGGGTTTTTTTTATAGTTATATCTATATATATAAGTTTAGGATGTTAACAAAATAATCACAGTTTCGATTCCACTTCCCTATTTTTTTATGAAAACGTTTTGTTTACCCCACCCAGATTTGAATAGGTATAAATTAATATATATTTTAATATAATAATAAAAATAGGCTATGATAAATTTGCGCCTCCAACGTCCAAAAATCAAACGGAAGGTACCGGGGCGATCGCGCCTCGGAGGGGATCGTGATTTCGGGGTCCGGTCACGCGTCCGAGCTATGGAAAAACAATAATGAAGACTAATACGAATATACGCTCACAAAAACAACATATTGCACAAAAATACGTACAACCGGACAGCGGTCGTTACATCCTACCCACCTTATAGAAAATTCCGCCCTCGGAATTCCTAACAATCACTGATCAAGGAACAGAAGTGGGTAACGCTCTCTCATCTCATCTTCCCTCTCCCAGGTGGACTCTCCTGGCGAGCCATGTCGCCACATCACCCTAACAAGATCGACAGTCTTGTTTCGGAGTGACTTCTGACGTCTGTCAAGAAGCTGCACTGGCTGCTAATCATACGTCAGATCTGGACGAACGGTGATCTCAGAGTAGTCAACAGCGTGAGATGGATCGCTGATGTACCGACGAAGCTGAGACACATGGAAGACATCGTGAACACCCTCCAAAGATGGTGGCAAGGCCAAGCGATAGGCTACCTCACCAACTCTCTCCAGAACATCGAAGGGTCTGATGTATCTCGGGCTGAGCTTTCCACGTTTCCCAAAGCGAATCACTCCTCGATTCAGGGAAATCTTCAGGAACACATGGTCTCCTGGCTGGAACTCCAGGGGTCGATGTCTAGCATCAGCCCAATGCTTATAACGGTCCTGAGCAATCCAAAGCTTGTCCCTGATATCTCGAACAATGTCCACTACTTCGACAATCAACTCTGGTCCCAATAACTCTCTATCTCCAATGTCGTCCCAGCTCAGGGGCGAACGACACTTCCTCCCGTAGAGAGCAGCAAAAGGCGACATGCCAATGCTTGCCTGATAACTGTTGTTGTAAGAGAACTCCACCAGGTGTAGATGGTCCTCCCACGAACCCTTGAAATCTAGCATGCAAGCTCTCAGCATGTCCTCCAGGATCTGAATGGTCCTCTCTGACTGTCCATCCGTCTGCGGGTGATACGCAGTGCTGAACTTCAGACTGGTACCAAGATTGGTCTGCAGACTCTTCCAGAACTGAGATATGAACCTCGTATCACGATCGGATACGATGCTCACAGGGACTCCATGCAAGCACACGATCTCCTACACAACATATTTCACATCACTAATATTGGTACTAGGAAGAAAATACGAGGGGATGAGTCAGATCATTACCTCCATATATTTCCTAGCCAGTATCTCCGTGGATTGTCCTACTCGGAACGGTATGAAGTGCGCAGACTTGGTCAATCGATCGACGATGACCCAGATTGCGTCATTCTGTTTGGTGCTCTAAGGTAAGCCAGTCACGAAGTCCATCGTGATGTGCTGCCATTTCCACTCCGGGATATGCAGGGGTTGTAGTAGTCTGGCGGTGCGATGATGTTCAGCCTTCACTTGCTGACACACCAGGCATTTGGCAACACTCTGTGACACGCTTCTCTTCATATCGTGCCACCAGAAATTCTGACGGAGATCCTTGTACATCTTTGTACCTCCAGGATGAATGGAATAAGGCGAATTGTGAGCCTCATTCATCAACTCTTCTCTGATATCCTCTGCAGGCACGCAGATCCTACTGCCATACCTCAAAGATCCATCCTCGTGAATCAGAAAATCTGTCCGGAGTCCAGCTTCGACTTGCTCTCTGATCTTCATCAACTTAGCATCACCAGCCTGAGCACTCTTGATCCGATCAACAATCGTGGACTGAATCTGCATGTTCATCAACGACGAAGTGACACCCAGAAGAACAGCTTCAACATCCATCTCTCGCAGGTCCTGCTGTAATCTCCACTGAGCTGTGAGAATCATCACCTCTGGCAGTTGGCTCAAAGCGTCCGGTACGACATTCACCTTTCCTGGGTGATACTGAAGATCGATGTCGTAGTCTGCCATCAACTCTAACCATCTGTGATGTCTCATATTCAGTTCCTTCTGAGTAAATATGTACTTCAAACTTTTGTGATCGATGAATATCTTCACTTTCTCACTCAGTAAGAAATGACGCCAAATCTTCAGCGCGAATATGACAGCGGTGAGTTCCAAATCATGGGTTGGATAGTTCTTCTCATGGACTTTCAACTGTCGCGAAGCATATGCGACTACATGGTTGTGCTGATGCAGAACACAACCAAGTCCCTTCCCTGATGCATCGCAGAAAACCTCAAAGCCTCTGCTTCTGTCCGGAATATCTAAGATCGGTGCAGTCGTCAGTCTCTCCTTCAAGGTGAAAAAAGCCTGCTCACAAGATTCTGACCAACTGAACTTGACATCCTTCCGAGTCAATCTCGTCATCGGCTCAGCTATCTTCGAGAAGTCGTTGATAAATCTGCGGTAGTAGCCAGCCAATCCGAGGAAACTCCTGATGTCCGAAGCCGATCGTGGTGTAGGCCATTCACTGACTGCTCTGACCTTCTCCGGATCCACTGAGATGCCGGCTCCTGATACTACATGTCCAAGAAATGCAACTCTGTCCAGCCAGAATTCGCATTTGATATACTTGACATATAGTCGATGATGGCGGAGCATCTCCAATACCAATCTCAAGTGCTCTGCATGCTCTTCCTCGCTCCTCGAGTACACCAGGATGTCATCTATAAAGATCACCACGAACTTGTCGAGGAAGTCGTAAAAGATGAGGTTCATGAGATTCATGAACACTGCAGTAGCGTTGGTCACACCGAATGGCATGATAACAAACTCATAGTACCCGTACTTGGTCCGGAAAGCTGTCTTGGGCACGTCATCCTTCTTGACTCTGACCTGATGGTATCCGCTCCGAAGATCCAACTTCGAAAACACCTTCGATCCACCAAGCTGATCGAAGATATCATCAATACGGGGCAGCGGGTACTTATTCTTCACAGTGATCTGATTCAGCTCCCGATAGTCGATACACATCCTCCTCGATCCGTCTTTCTTCTTCACGAGCAAGACGGGTGCACCCCAGGTAGACACGCTGGGATGAATAAAACCTTTCTGTATCAGCTCGTCCAACTGCTTCCTCAGCTCCTCTAGCTCAGCAGGAGCTATACGGTACGGCGCCTTAGAAATCGGTTGAGCTCCTGGCATCAGGTCGATGCCGAAGTCCAACGCTCGATCAGGCGGAAAACCAGAAGTGTCCTGAGGAAAGACATCCTCGAAGTCTCATACTACAGCTGGCTTCTCCGGCTCTGCTATCATCGATGCAACAGTCAATCTGTACGGCTGGGCCCAGAACTTGACAGGTCCAAGCAAACGTCCTCCACTGAAGAACTCTAACACTGGGTGGTCAGGAATTTCAAACACCACTTTCTTCCGGTGACAGTCGATCGTGGCATAGAAGGCTCCCAACCAGTCAATGCCGAGAATCGCATCGAAATTGGGTAGGTCGTGGACGATGAAGTTAGCATACAATTCGTGTCCACTAACCACCAATGGGTAGGGTCGACAACCAAGGGCAACCTTCACTACGCCATTCCCAGTCGTGATGTTCCAACACTTGGGAAGTGTGTAGGTGGGTATCGAGTGTTCGACTACGAACTTCCGTGACAGGATGCACATGAAAGCTCCAGAGTCGAACAGAGTCAAGGCTGGGTGAGAAGAAACTAGGATAACACCTAAGGGAAACATGCAACTAAATCAAACAAGGAAACTAACTAATCAAACTAATATATATAAAAGGAAAGACTAGTTTAGGAGTTACCTGCAACCACGTCGTCGACGGCCTCAGCCTCAACGGTTGTCATAGTGTAAGCTCGACACACTGGGGGGTTGGCCTGCTGAAAGTCTTGCTTCTGAGGTACCAGAGGTGGTCCTTGCTGTCCAGGTGCAGGCACTGGTCTCTGAGCAGGTACAGGTGCAGGCGATGTCCACTGAACAGGTCCAGGTGCTCCAGCAGGCATAGGTCGAGTGTCTTTGGGGCAGTCCCTCGCAACATGGGTAGAAGATCCACAAACCAAACACTGATTCAGCATCCTCCTGCAGTCCTTCTTCACATGGCCGAGCTTGCCGCAGAAGTGGCAAGTCAGCTCAGCTCGGTTGAAAACAGGTGCAGCTGGCCTCTTGAACTGGGTGGTCTGGACTGGACGTACACCGGGCCTAGGTGCACTCCTCAGCATCTCCATCGGGCGCTTACCCGCCTGTCGGGCCTTCTTCAGATTGGCGACGTGCTCCTGATTCTTCGCAGCTACCAGGACATCCTCATGAGTGGAAAAAGTATTCCCAGACAGCACACTCTGAATGTCTAGGTCCAAGCCCTGCAGGAAATGGTGTGCACAGTCCTCAGGTTCCTTCACCATGGCAGGGGCATAGCGGCTCAGCATGGTGAACTCCGCCTCATACTCGTCAACGGTCATAGTACCCTGCTCCAGGTTGATGAAGCGACTCTCTATCATTCGCTTCGCCGACTTGAGAAAGTACTGGGCGTCAAATCTCTCGCTGAAGGTATCCCATGAAATCGGCTTGGTCAGCCTGGCCTCCTCCGCAGTCCACCAACTGCGGGCATTATCAGTCAACTGCTTCCTGTCAATATCCACCCATTCATCTTTATGGATTCGGGCAAGGCCCAAATCATCCTCAGTGCTCTGACACCACTCTTCGGCCGCTAGCGGGCCCTCTCGTCTGGAGAAACTCTTCGAACGCATCTCTCTGAACTGCTTGGCTCCCGGAGCTGGTGCAGCTGGTGCGGCTGGCGCAGCTGGCGCAGCCTGGCGTCCCTGCTGGACCAGGTGGTGCTGAACCTCCAGCATATCTCTCATAACTCCCAGCATCTGGCGGATGTCGTCGTCTCTGCCTCATGGAGCTCCGGTTCCGGTTTTGGCTCCGGTCCCGTGTCGGGTAATGCGTCTTCCGGCCATCCTGCAAAAGAGAAAGAATGCCCGAGTTAATCTCGTGTATACGATTTCTCTAGATGTTTGGCTAATGATAAGCGTTCTCATTATTCTGAATTTCGCAGTTGCAAAGGACCTGCATGGGCCACCAACAAAACCTATAACGCCCCGCTTCCCAAAAGACACCGGAAGCGAGAGCGTTACGCGGTCCGCTTGAACTGGAGCGGTGAAGCTCGAGTTCAATAAGCGTCTGTGATAAAAACACAGATGAGGTCCTTGCAACTACCATTCAGAACAACCAGAAACACATCCAGAAAAGATAAAGACACATCCAGAAATAATGTTCGTAGATAGAGTTTAACAAGCCACGGCTGGGCTAAAAGTAGCAACAAGAAAGAAACATACACGAAAGCAACTACAATGTCTTAAAAGGAAACTAGGAAAACAGTAAAGTGTCGGGGTCCACTAGTCCTCTGCTGGGAGAGGCACTGTGTCAGGTGCGAACTCCTGACTCTCCAACTCTGACGTCTCGTACTGGTCCTCCTGGTACTCAAGATCTGAACCTGACATACATCCACAAACAAGAATGTATGCCAGCTAGGGGTCTGCAAGAAGAGTTAGCATCCAAAGGCGAAGTATATGACAGATATATGAATTTTAAAAGCATTAATAATTTAAGAAAAGTGACTGCAGCAATTTAACAATAACAATTTACAGAAGCGGACAATCCTAGCATGCAATTCTAGACGGTTGCAGGTTTAAAGTTAAGATTCTCTGAGTTCGTTAGCATTTCAATTTCAAGATGACTGAGTTAGCGTTTCAAGTTTTCCATGTCAAGAGTTAGCATTCTAATCTAGGGTTCACGCCTGTAGGTCGTGATGAGAAGGTCGTTCCTCTCATGGGGGCTTACCGTGATTGACGCTAACCCACCGTGTGCGGGTGGTGCTCTTGAGGAGAGTACCTTTCATACGCCTAGTGGCCACTCAACCCTAACCCCACCCAAAAGTTTTGCCGGAACACGAGCCGGCCTAGTCGACTCACACGACATCACGATATCACGATACCGCCTTCGAGGCGCACGATTTCACGATGTCCATATTGTTAAACATGTCAGGACTCACTGAATTTTACTATTAACAATATTAAAGTATTATGGTGACAGTTCTGCAAAGTAGAAACGGGTCGAATGACCGTTTTCGTAATTTCAAATAATGACGAATACGTCCTTTTTGTTCAACTTGCTACAGAAATGATTTTTTTCTCTTAGTGTTTAAAATGGGGATATATTGTATGATATACCGTTGGATCCCAAATTTTGTCCCAGTCACTATAGTGTCACTTTCCTACGTCATTTCACATCACAATTTCAAGTTATTCAGCAATACATGAAGGCGGCGTAAACGTGCCGAAACTTCTAAAAATCATAACAAATCATATACTCGCCTTTTTTTGACGTTCTTGGTGTCGTTGGAACCGCCTCGACGAGTACTACGCCGTGGAGGGGGTTCGCTGTTTTGGCAGAGTATTAAAATCAGAAATCGCATTTTTCAGTTCAGTTCAGAATACGAAAAGCCCCTACGACGTCTAATCAACATGTTTTATTAGGTTTCTCTACTTTACGGTGTGGGCTAGGAGTTATAGGGGTAGATCTACCAACCTGAAGTGAAGCGAAGGATCGGATGACGACCACGAGCAATGACGACGCGTACGGTGCTGAAACTTTGACGTTCACGCTCCGAACTTGTTACGGCAGCTAGTAGGCGATGGACAGAGGTTGTCAGCGAGTCCCGGGGGCTGTCGACGTCAGATCTGAGGCGAGCAGCGCGTGCACGTGGCCTGGAGTTGTTTGCGGGTTATGAGAGCTTGCTGTTGCGTGGTTGAGGAATGAGTAGAGGGAGCTCGGGTTGTCTTTGCGTGGGGAGGAGAAGGAGGGGAGGCCTGTGGGATGAAGTCGGGCTGCTGTAGGCTGTGGGAGGGGTTTGGATCTCAGCCTAGGGTGCTTGGAGGCCAGCTTTGGTTGCGTGGTGGCTGTGGAATGTGTAGCTGGGGGTGAGCTCGGAGAAGGAGGAGGAGATGAGGCTGGGCGGCTCGGCCTTGAGGTGTTGATCTCGGCCTGCGGTTCTATGAGTAAGGGGATGTTTGGAGAAGGTTGCAGGTTGCGTGGGCGTGAGGAAGAAGAAGGAGGAGGACGGTGGAAGGGCAGGCCGTGGGGCTCGGGGGCTTGCTGCTGTTGGTTGTAGTTTATTTAGGTTTGTTTTTTTTGTAACAGTGAGATAAGCATGTGATGCCTAGGGCGCAGAGAGGAGACAGTATGCCTGGGTGTTTTTGATAGTATGGTTTTCTCTCCTTGATGTTCTCGTGCGGTTGATCAGTAGGCATATGTATAGGGGAGTAGGGGAAAAGGATATCACGTGGGAGAGTGGGTTACGTGTAGAGATAATGGGGATATGGTTAGGATTTAGTTGTTGAAGGATTTGAATTGGGTTTTTTTTATTGTTATATCTATACATATAAGTTTAGGATGTTAACAAAATAATCACATTTTCGATTCCACTTCCCTATTTTTTTATGAAAACATTTTGTTTACCCCACCCAGATTTGAATAGGTATAAATTAATATATATTTTAATATAATAATAAAAATAGGTTATTATAAATGTGCGCCTCCAACGTCCAAAAATCAAACGGAAGGTACCGGGGCGATCGCGCCTCGGAGGGGATCGTGATTTCGGGGTCCAGTCACGCGTCCGAGCTACGGAAAAACAATAATGAAGACTAATACGAATATACGCTCACAAAAACAACATATGCACAAAAATATGTACAACCGGACAGCGGTCGTTACAACATGCAAAGCCACAAAACCAACCAGGTACCCGAAATGGCTATACGCACAGCCGTATAACGAATAGTGGGTACCGGCCGTTGCATCCTACCCACCTTAGAACAAAGTCCGTCCTTGGACTTTCTAACATATCTAGTCGCTCTAGTAACTACCCAATCATATCACATATAATTCAACCAGGTATAGTCATTACAAGTGCTTATATATGCACTAGGTAGTCGAACAATAACTCTAATAACATGTATATATATTCACGCACACTACACACTTACTCCTATCATATCCAGTCAAATTCATACACATATTTCAATCATTCATATAGTCACGTACATCCCTATATAACTATTAAACACTTATTACATACCATGGTGCACATACTCACAACCAATTAAATAGTTCACACCAGCAGATACCATCATAATACTCCACGTTTAGATAACTACCTATGTACAAAACAATAAGGATACACTACTCCCTATATCTCCTAGTGTACATCCAATACCAAACACATCAACACAAGTAACCACACCACTCAATATTAAATCAGGTTATTATATCTAAGATACATTTACCAACACTATAATTTCACAATTATATAGTCATTCAAATGCATGCAAATATTTCACCATACATTCACAACACATACGGTCCTATAACTATATTCACGACACGTCACAAATACCAAAGTCACCAATATTCCTATAACTATGCACATACTTACCTGTGCATGGTGCACACCCACACATGCTAACATTTCATTCATATATACCAATCATACCACTATACATCCAGCACATCTACATACCTAGTTTAGCTAGCACACATACATTTACACAGGCAAGTCCTTAGTAAATAACTATACCACAAGACCAACACCTATAACCATATACTGGTATAGCGACCCACAATCATGTGCGTAACACAACCAGGCACAAACAATCCTATCACTACACATACATCATCCATCGTTATACTCATGGTACTGCATGCAAACCACAGACATACGTAATAATATAGTTAGAGTATACCCACTCAAGCTTGAGTTAGACTCAAAACACATATCAGAATACTCTATATACGTAACACGGTATCTATACATATACCAATACCACTCCAATATGAATATCTACTAACGTAACCTCCCCCGTACCGTAATATTAATTACACCTAATACTTAGTTAAGTAGCACCACGTAGTTCATTCGCTTTATATACCATAATAATATTACAGACATCAGCACACGTATAATTATAATACACTTCCTAATATATGCATTCATCGTATAGTCACGCACATGTAACATATATGTATTCACACCATATCCTTCTACCTATAATTAGTATACCTATACATCTACTTATCCATACATAATTGAGATATGCAATAATCGTGTATGCCTCACGGTATACACGCACACAACATCTCGTAAAAGCAAGCAATACCAATCAAAATTATAATCCTACTACCATACGTATATCACATATACTCCTGCAGCAAAAACATAACTACTTACATTCAAGCACAATACATATCTACGTACGAGCACATACTCACATGTACTAACATATCTATCATATAAAAGGTCTACTCACTATAAACACACCTATTATCATTACACCTAACATGAACACGACTTACTAATTATAAATATCAAGCACTTACAAGTATCCTCGAACCACATACTCAACTAACAGATATTCCAACATAAATTCCTAAGTGATTTATCCATCTGCACATATATAATAACACCACCATATAAACAACTTCGCACATATATTACGAATAACACTGATTATTCATACATAATACAAGAGTCAATTATTAATATACTAAGGGCAGGACACTCATACAGGTCTACACACTCTACCTATATGCATGCACCTCCACGACAAAACAACTTATACGAATGGGCCCACCAAACTATACAAGGTTGACACCGGCAACGACAAGCACTAATGGCTAAACAATAGGAAAGAAACCGAAGCCAAAGCGTAACGAAGGAAGATCGTAAAGCACAAGTTCAGATAGGACGAAGATAAGGAGACGGATTGGTTAGGTGAATCAGGGGTATAATTGTGAATGTTTAGGTGGGAAAAATATAATGATGCTCCGTTAGGTTACAGGAAAATAGTGTGTAAATGATATAAGTTAAAATACGGATGGTACAAAACCGGTCGATAAAATGAGTTGTTCGAAATAAGTTTGGGTTGTATATACATAATAAGAGAAAAAAATGGTTTATTAGCTTATTGAAAAATCATTATAAGGAAGAATAAAACATTAACACGAACATTAAGGACGTAGGTTAGAAAATATTATACTGTAGTAATTTAATATAATTTGGCAAAAATTTCGAAATTCCACGAATGAATTTAGATCAACTGAAGTGCAGGAAATTTAAGCTCACATTAAATATTTTCAAGGTCTCTAAACTGGGAAGAAATTTAGAATAATTAATATTGAAAATACTTTTCGAGGAACAAGGATTTGCCAAAAAGAACAGGTTTGTATAAAGACTTTTGAAGTACGTGTACGACGAACCTATAATTGATATATATAAAAACGTAATTGAAGTTCTACTTAGTCTGGAAAAAGATTTTAAAGTATGTATGCTAAGCGATTAAAATGAATCTCCTAGTTTAGAAAAGATGGTATATCGAATTTTCAAAATAGTAATAGAGTTTTTTTAAAACCGAAATGCGAAAAATATAGATTAGAAAATAGTTACGAGATAGTAATTATAATTACAACCAATAGACTTCAAAATCTACAAGGAATTTTGACTCAAGCAAAAAGTGAGGAATTTTAAATATATACGTAGAGAGTTTAAAACAAAATTTAAACTTAGTGAAAACTTTTAATAAGGAAAATCGAAAAATAACTTTGAAAGAATCAAGCTTTGCGAAAGAGGATATTCGAAAGATCAACAAATATCGTAATGTGGTGATCATGTGAATCGAGGCAAGGAATTTGGTCGCATGATCAAACATAAACACGCCTAGGATATGACTCAGGAAAATCTACAGGGAACTGCTACGGTCGACCAACTAAAGATCAGGAAACTTGGCGCTAAAACTACCTAAGGAACAAGACTATAATGAAATGCGTTCAGCTTGGCCCGAAATCGATGAACCCAAGCGAACAAGGCTGGGCATCACTTAGTGAGCACAGCACCCCTTCTACACTTTCATGATGGCCCCATTCACTACACCTCCCACGTGAGACAGCCCCGTCCCTCACCTACTAGACCTATGCGTCCCTCTTCTCCACCTCCCCCTGACACTCTACTTGTCATGCCCCGCTTCCCAAAAATATGGAGGCGAAGCATGAGAAGGTCCGCTCAGACTTGAAGCTACAAAGCTGCAAGTCCGATAAGCGTCAAACTACTTTAAATGGCAGGTCCTTGCAACGCGAAACGAAACAAAGATAATAAAAAGGAAATGATACAAAAGAGAAATCTCAGAATATCCATAATAATAAACTCCAACATCGCAGAAAAGCCACCAGGCTAAAGAAAAGAGTCTAAAAGAAAAGTACAAGAGTCTGAAAAGAGGCCTAAGGCATGGCCGACATAATACATAACATCAACAAGAAAAGAGGGGTGCTACGCACCGACAACCTAACAACGACTAAGCAAAAAATAACAACAGCAAGTAAGGGGCTCTAGGACTAGCCTCCAATGTCCTCGAACTCAACACCTGCAACCAATTCGTCCTCTGACGACCAACTCTGGCTCACAATCTAACATGTGACATCCAAAAGAGAAAAGGGGCACATGTCAGCAAGTCTACAAGAGACTTGTGTAAGGAAACTGAAAGTAAAGGTAAAGCAACCTAGCAGTTCTAGCATGATGCAATGTCATGGCAATTAAAGTATGAATGCAACAGGTAAAGTAAAGTACGAGAATGGTATGGCAACTGGCATTTAAATCATGACATGGATATCAAGTTTGCAATAACAATCACAAGGACAAGGACAAGTCTAGTAAGCACGTCGTGCACAGAGATTACGCCTTTTGGCTAGAATGGCTGTACGGGCCAACTCCTATGCTCAAGTGATCGCTTATCCCTACCCCTCCATGTGTATCGGTCATTGGCTTTTGACCAACACATGAGGCCCGCTTCTGGATCACGAGCCAGGAAGTGTTTTTCATGATGGCATAGGGGTGCACTTAGCCTGAATAAGGATGTACAAGTAATGTAGCGTGTGCTACGAATGCAACATTCAACTTGGATGACATGTAAGATGCAATGCATGGTAGATAACAGTTTAAGTGTGTACAGTTAAGGAATTTAAACATGACAGATATCAATGCATGAATGACATGGCAGTGTGACAGATCTAACTTCGTTTTCAAGCTAGATCTTAAAGTTGCGTCTAGCCAGCTATCATTTCACTGTCTAGTCTCTTTTACGCTAAAAGCAAGGAAGTGGCCTAAAACATGGCCCTAAGCAAAAGTTGGCAAGTTTCACTTGCCTGAATTACGTGACGGTATCACAATTCTCAAGGTCCGATTACAGATTCACAAAGTCCAGAGCTCCCATGCTCGGTCCAACAATCAGCCTACAGTCCCGTATTATTAAGTTGGATTAGTGAGTTAGAAAGCAGTAAAAATAATTGATTTTAATCTTGAATTAACATGCGATGGTTGGGACGGTGCAGATCTTACCTCAACACGACGCGAGAGCTACTCTGACATCGGGTAGCGACGTCAGGGGTTGGATTCCTGTAGCGTGTAAGATAACGGTGTCGGCCCAGGCACGGTTACGGGTTGCGAAGAAAACATATTATCTGTGACATCGGATGAGTGAGATCAAGCCAAAACGTTAAACTAGTAAATTAATACTTATGCACTTAACACCCCCAGTTTAACTATTTAGTTTAGTTATTAAACTATCTTAACTAATAACCTCACATCTGTAACGTACTGTCATACTGTCAGTACGCACAAGCACATTCGCTGAGCTACCTACTAACGTAAGATACTTCCAAAGTACTACCCAACTAACACATAAGAACCAAAATGCAATAACACCAAGGAAAATTAGTGCACTGAAGCAATTATATGGCACAGAACTTGCTTATATCACCAAGGACAAATTTATGCAATATCACCAAAGAATTACCCACCTAAAGAGCTTGCTTGCCTTGTTGCTTTTCCCTTCGCTGCTTGCAAGGTGCGGACGGCTTCGTCGACTTGGGCAGCAACCAGCGGCAGCAAGGTGGAGCTCTGACGGCGGATGAAGGGGTGGCCGGCGGTCGGGGATGGCCGGATCTGGCCGGAAGTCGTTGGGGTTTTAAAACAGGGCTATGTGGCTCATGTAAAGGGAGGGGGATGTCAGAAACCGTGGAGGAGGATAGGGGTCGTCGGAGGCACGTTGAAGGGGGTCGGAATTCCGGGCGGCCTCACCGTGCGCTGCTGCAAGTTGCAGCAGCTGTTGGCAGCTACAGCTGTTGCTGCGGCAGATTCCGGTGGAGCGCCGGCAGCCACGGCAGCTCAGAGGGGCGGAGGAAGGTCGGTCGACTATCAGGGTCCGGTCGACGGCGGGTCTGGCCGCCGAGCGTGGGTCGAGGATGAAGAAGTCGGGCTGCGAGATGTGATTGCGAGGAGAATTTAGGGCCGACGGCTGCAGCTCTTGTTTGCTGGAGAAATATAGAGAAATAGGGTTTTGTTATAATAGGCTAGGGTCACGTGAGTAGGCTGAGATAGCTAGGGTTAGGTTACTGCTAAAAACGAGTCCTAGGTTAGCTAGGTTAATGTATAATAAAAAAATGGTTATAAAGTCATTTGTGTTGTAAACTTGGCGACTATGAAGGCCATAGCCCTATATTTATAGTGGTAGGGTTACATAATGGGTGGATACCCACTAACGGGTAGGCCCACCAAGAAGCCCGTTTATAACACTTCCCCTTATCCATCCATTGTTGTAAGCCATGGTGAACGCTTCAAGGTTCATGAAGCTTATTTGATCATAGGGTTGGAGATACTTCTGGATCTCTAAGTTTAAGAGTGCTTGCCTCATTAAAACCTTTGCCAAGGAAAACCAAGTGGGAAAAACCATTGGCTAAGGGAAAAGAGTACAAGTCTCTGTAACTTCCCCTGATCGATGGATAATATCAGTGGTGGATACTTCTGGATCCAGAGTTAATGTGGCTGCCTCGTTAAAACCTTTGACTGTGGAAAACCCAGTGGGAAAAACCAACAGTCAAGGAAAAAGAGTACAGCTCTACGTTAACTCCCCCTGATAAGTACAAGCTTCAGGCTTGTACATCTCTCAGCTGTCTCATCCCAATTCCTAGTACAAGTTTTCTAAAGGTACTGCGAGGCAAAGCTTTAGTGAATAGGTCAGCCAGGTTGTTGCAGGACTGGATCTGCTGGATGTCGATCTGGTTGTCCACTTGCTGTTCATGCGCCCAGAAGAGCTTGGGGGAAATGTGCTTCGTCCTGTCACCTTTGATGTAGCCACCTCGTAGTTGAGCGATGCAGGCAGCATTGTCTTCGTACATGGTGGTAGGCCCAAGATCTCCCGTCTTCAGGCCAGTGGTCTTGAGGATGTGGTTGATGATTGATCGAAGCCAGAAGCATTCTCTGCTAGCTTCGTGGATTGCGATGAGCTCGGAGTGGTTGGATGAGGTCGCTGTGGATGTCTGCTTCACGGATCTCCATGAGATGGCCGTCCCACCGTATGTGAATACGAAACCGATCTGGGACTTTGCGGTATGTGGGTCGGACCTGTATCCCGCATCTGCGTAACCGACCAAGTCGGTGGATACACCTTTCTTGAAGTATAGTCCCATGTCTACAGACCCTTGGAGGTAGCGCAGAAGTTGTTTCACTCCGTTCCAGTGGCGCTTTGAGGGCGCTGAACTGTATCTGGCTAGTAGGTTTACTGCGAACGCTATATCGGGACGCGTGCAGTTTGCCAGGTATAGGAGTGCTCCAATTGCACTTAAGTAGGGAACTTCAGGACCCAGTGTTTCCTCCCCCTCTTCCAGCGGTCGGAAGGGGTCTGTTTCAACATCCAATGATCTGACGACCATTGGTGTGCTAAGCGGATGACATTTGTTCATAAGAAAGTTTTTCAGCACTTTCTTTGTGTATGTCGATTGGTGCAACAGGATTCCTCCGCTTAAATGTTCAATTTGTAGGCCTAGGCAAAACTTCGTTTTGCCGAGGTCTTTCATCTCAAAAGTCTGTGTGAGACTTTTGGATATCTCATCTATCTCTGCAGGAGATCCGATGATGTTCAAGTCGTCTACATAGACGGCGATAATTACGAATCATGTTCCCTTTGCTCGTATGAATATGCAAGGGCAGACTTCATTTGTTGTGAATCCTTGTTGCAATAGGAATTCACTCAGTCTGTTGTACCACATTCTACCTGATTGTTTGAGACCATACAGTGATCTCTGGAGTTTGACGGAATAGACGTCCCGAGGTCTTTCTATCATTTTTGTCGGTAGTTTGTATCCGTCTGGGATTTTCATATAGATGTCCTTATCTATATTTCCGTATAGGTATGCAGTCACAACGTCCATGAGCTGCATATCCAGACCTTCCTTCGGGGATAGGCCGATAATGAAACGGTAAGTGATCGCATCCATGACCGGGGAATAGGTATCGTCATAGTCTATTCCTGGTCGTTTGGAAAAACCTTGTGCAACAAGGCGCGCTTTATAGCACACGATCTCATTATTCTCGTTTGTTTTTCTCACGAATACCCATTTATATCCCACAGGTTTAACACCTTTTGGTGTTAGGACTACAGATCCAAAAACTTTGCGCTTCGAGAGTGAGTCCAGCTCTACTCCTATTGCCTCGTTCCACTTTGGCCAATCCTCTCTGCGTTTACATTCTGCTAGAGAGCGTGGATCGGTCTCATCGTCGTATTCAGTGACGTGAGTGGCAATAATGAGCGCGAAGTTATCATCGATGATTGTGCTTTTTCTGTCCAGTACCTCCCCGGCACGTACATAGTTTAATGAAATTTCTCCTATATTTTCCTCTTAAGGGGTTGTTAGGAGTGGAGAGGTAGCTGGGCTGAGCTCAGCATCCTGTGGTGGTATCGTTATTGTGGCTCCAGGATTTTTCCTCTTTCGAGGATTCTTATCTTTGGAGCCTGGGGGTCGTCCTCTTTTTTGTTGAGGTACGGCCGCTCCTGCTGCAGGTGGATTGCATCCATCTTTGGGTATGTCAATCCTAGCTGGCGTATTTGCAGCAGGGACGTGTGAACTGACAATCTTCTGGTTGTCAGTGAATTTATCCGGTAAAATGTGAACTGTGTTCTGAATTTGAAGGATCTTCAGGATCTCTTCTTCACATTGATTTGTGCGTGGATCAAAATGGGATAAGGTCTTTGTGTCCCATGTAATGGTCTTTGAAGCTTCTGGCTTCTGTGTGTTAATGCCTAGTTTTGGAAAAATGCTTTCATCAAACTCACAATCTGCTAGACGTGCTTTAAAGGCATCCCCTGTAAGGGGTTCGAGGTATCTAATGATCGATGGTGAGTCGAAACCAATATAGATACCAAGACGCCGTTGAGGACCCATCTTGGTTCTCTGCGGTGGTGCTATGGGGACATAGACAGCACATCCGAATATCCTCAAGTGAGAGATATCGGGCGGGTTCCCATATGCAAGTTGCATCGGAGAATAAGATTGACTACCTGACGGTCGTAATCTTATCAGCGATGCAGCGTGCAGTATGGCATGTCCCCATGCACATACCGGCAACTGGCATTGCATTAACAATGGTCTAGCGATCCATTGTAGTCTCTTTATGAGAGATTCGGCTAACCCGTTCTGGGTGTGAACATGAGCTACAGGATGTTCAACTTCTATGCCGGTTGCTTGGCAGTAGTCTAGGAAGACTTGTGAGGTGAATTCCCCAGCATTGTCCAGACGCAATTTCTTGATCTGGTTGTCTGGGAAATGTGCCCGCAATTTTATAATTTGTGCAAGTAGCTTTGCAAAGGCTACGTTGCGGGTGGACAAGAGGCACACATATGACCATTTTGAAGATGCGTCGATTAGTACCATGTAGTACCGAAATGGTCCACTTACGGGGTGAATAGGCCCGCAAATGTCACCATGTATTCTCTCTAGGAAGCTCGGAGACTCATAGTCCACCTTCAGGGTGGATGGTCTCGTAATCAATTTCCCTTTGTAACAAGGGGGACAAGGATTTGCACCCTTCCGAAGTAGCGTCAGGCTTTTCGGATTAATTCCACGGGATTGGGATATGATGCGACGCATCATATTCCTTCCGGGGTGTCCAAGTCTATCGTGCCAGAGTTTGAATTCTGGTTGATTTTGGCACTTCTGGTGCTCCAATGTGTTTGCTTCCATTGCTCTGATCCTTGTGTGGTAGAGACCCGACGGGAGTCCCTCAAAACGTTCGACGGTGTTTTTAGCACCGTTTTTATGGAACGTTACATCAAGGTATTCACTGTTTCCTTTGCTCACCGTTTCTAGGTGGTATCCGTTTAAGCGGATATCTTTAAAGCTTAACAGGTTCCTATGCGAGCTAGGGGAGAGAAGGGCATCTTTTATGAGTAGTTTTGTACTATTGGGGAGCATATAATGTGCTTCCCCTGATCCTTCAATGATACTTGATGGACCGGAAATCGTATTTACAGTGCCATCGTATTTATTAATGCTTTGAAAAAAGCAGATGTCTTGGAGGATCGTGTGCGTAGAGGCACTGTCCACTGGGCATTTAAAGTCCATCTATTTTAAAGAAAATTCGCAGTATAAGGAAAAAACACAAAGGTATATAATACGAAAATTAAATTGATGTCTGAAAAAGTACTTAAAACATGCCAGAGATAAGCAGATAAATTGTTTCTCAAAAGGAAAAAACTACAATGCATATAAAGTAGATAAATGTCCTCAGTCGAGCAGGTCATCGTTGGAGAAGTCCTCGGCGATGAACCTGATTGGTGCCAGGTTTTCTTGAACCGCCAGGTTTGTCTCAGCTTGCTTCTGGCTTGCTTTGTACAACTCCTGAAGGTGGCATGGAGTACGACAATTTCTGGACCAGTGTCCAGTCATGCCACATCTGTGGCATTTATCTTCCCAGTCCTTTCTGGGGGCAGAAGTCTGGCCGTCGTCTTTTCTTTTCCACACATTTTTCTTCTTCCCCTCTTGGTTGTTTCTTAGAGGGGGTCCTCGAGCCTGCTTCTTCATGGTCTTGCCCTTCTGGGGTTTTCCTTTGAAGTTGCCCCTTTTCTTCTGGAAGGAGCTGTGGTGCGCTTCAGACGCAGGAGCAGTGCCGGTAGGGCGTGAGTTGTGGGTGGCTAGAAGGAGGTCACGATTCTGCTCTGCCATCAGAAGGCATGAGAGAAGCTCAGAGTATTTTGTGAACTTTCGTTCACGATATTGTTGCATCAGTATGACATCCTTCTCATGGAATGACGTATACGTCTTCTCTAACATGCGTTCCTCCGTCACCTTTTCACCACACAACTTCAGGCGTGAGGTGATGCTAAAAAGTGCCGAGTTGTACTCGGCAATAGACTTGAAGTCTTGGAGACGGAGGTTCTCCCATTCATATCGCGCTCGAGGTAGGATAACATCCCTTTGATGTTTTTACCTGTCCTCGAGGGCGGTCCACAACTCATACGAGTCTTCCACCGTTAGGTACTCGGCCTTCAGGGTCCGATCGATATGGCGTCTGATATAGATAATTGCTTTTGCTTTATCTATATCAGAAACCTTATCGCCTAAGGCGATGGCGTGACTCAATCCCTGTGCTCGCAGATGGAATTTTATATCCAGCTGCCAGTTTAAGTAATTCTTTCCTGAAGCATCCAAAACGTCGAAATCGACGCTCGCAATTTTGGCCATTTATCACTCTAGCATGTACAAAGATAGCATTAATTAGATATTTTGCGGAAAAATAAAAAATCAAGCACATCAGACATAAATATTTGCTGCGTGGATCGGCTAATCACCATAAATAATTACAGTCCATTACAGTCCCAAAAAGAAAGAAAATACAACTCGGGAACCCCCGTGGGGCCCCTATTCTTGTGGAATAGTCCTTCATCTTCTTGATGCGTCCGCCGGGTATCCTCACTACATTTTTCTCTCAAAAAGGAAATAATGCATGAAAAATAAAAATGGTGATAACTAGCCGATCCAAAACCACAGCAAATATTAGCCATTCGTCGCAGGCAGTTATAATGCAGCAGGCATCATCACAGGCAGTTTATACATCGCAGGCAATTTATTTATTCATCACAGGCAGTTTATAATGGAAAATGAAATCTACCGTTTAAAAATTATTGGACCACTAGGCAACGTCATGCACCGTTAGGTTAGTTGACTAACGGCAGAGCGGTCGCAGGATCTTCTTAATTTTTAAACGTTTTTTAAAGAAAATCATAAATCCAAATATAATTGCGATGAGTAAAAATCACATGCAATTTGGTCCAGATTATAACGAAAGAGAATCGTAATTAAATCTGAAAAATTTTTGAAAATTCGAAAAAAAAATTTCTGGGTCAGAAACCCTAGTTAAGGTTTTGGGGTACGCACGCCGGGCCCGTACCCGCTACTGGCGGGCGGGCCCGTTCGCCGAAGCAGGCGGCGGGGAAGGGGGGTGGGCCCGCCGCTGCAGGCGGCTGGGGTTGCTCGCCGCCGCAGGCGGCGGGGGTTGCCCCCGCCGGCGGCGGGGGTTGCCCCCGCCGGCGGCGGCGGGGTTGCCCCGCCGCTGCAGGCGGCGGGGAGCCCCCGCCTGCGGCGGCGGGGGTTGCCCTCGCCGCTGGCGGCGGGGGTGCCCCGCCGCTGCAGGCGGCGGGGAGCCCCCCCCCCCCCCCCGCCTGCGGCGACGGGGGTTGCCCCCGCCGCTGGCGGCGGGGGTTGCCCCCGCTGGCGGCGGGGAGCCCCCCGCCGCTGCAGGCGGCGGGGAGCCCCCCGCCGCTGCAGGCGGCGGGGGTTGCCCCCGCCACTGGCGACGGGGGTGCCCCGCCGCTGCAGGCGGCGGGGAGCCCCCGCCTGCCGCGGCGGGGGTGCCCCGCCGCTGCAGGCGGCGGGGAGCCCCCGCCTGCAGCGGCGGGGGTTGCCCCCGCCGGCGGCGACGGGGGTTGCCCGCTGCTGCAGGCGGCGGGGAAACCCCCGCCTGCAGTGGCGGGGGGGTTCCCGCCGCCGCAGCGACGGCGGGAAGGCCCCGCCGCTGCCGGCGACGGGGGGGGGGCGTGGGTGAACCCTATATCGGGTTTGGGTGATTTTTGGGGAAAAACAACGGGTAAAAATCCGATTTTTAGTGGGAAAACCCAATTTTTTCTTCCAAAAATACGTTTTTATTGAAAAAGGGTGATTTTTAGCGATAAAAACGGTGTGTTTTTGATCGATTGAGCCAAAAAAAAGTTGAATCACCACATATGCGCATATACAAAATTTAGATCTAGGGAGAAAGTTACCTCTAGATCCTACCCGCCGGATCTAGCGACGTTCGGTGAAGGAAGCCCGTTCGCGTCGCGTCCGTCCGTCGCGTCCGTCCGTCGGCAGGGGTTCGGCTTAGCTTTGAGCGTGCTGATAACGTGTTGTAAACTTGGCGGCTATGAAGGCCATAACCCTATATTTATAGTGGTAGGGTTACCTAATGGGTGGATACCCACTAAGGGGTTCGGTCGACTATCAAGGTCCGGTCGACGGCGGGTCTGGCCGCCGAGCGTGGGTCGAGGATGAAGAAGTCGGGCTGCGAGATGTGATTGCGAGGAGAATTTAGGGCCGGCGGCTGCAGCTCTTGTTTGCTGGAGAAATATAGAGAAATAGGGTTTTGTTATAATAGGCTAGGGTCACGTGAGTAGGCTGAGATAGCTAGGGTTAGGTTACTGCTAAAAACTAGTCCTAGGTTAGCTAGGTTAATGTATAATAAAAAAATGGTTATAAAGTCATTTGCTGTAAGATTTGTTATATAAAAATTTATTAAAAGCCAAATATCACCCATCCTCTCTCTCTACCTGTGTTGTGGGTGGCTAAGGCAAAGTGTGGGCCGGGTCACTGGTTAGGATGTATAATATTATTATAAAAATTATTAGGGATCAAAACCTATATGAAACCTAGGGTGGAACCGATTATAGGTTGGGAAAAAAGTGAAAGTAGGTCAAACGAAGTCCAAAAATTGAGAAATAAATACTGGGGTGACCGGGTCGACGAGAGGAAGGAGACAGAGAAGACAGATCACAATTCCGACGACGAGAAACTTAATTAAAAATAGAAAGGCCTCACGACAAAAGTGAATATCGCGACGTCTCTCCAAACAAGGTCAAATCGTGGGAAAACGACCTGTGAAATGACGTTCCAAATTAGTGTCACAATTTTATACTCTCAGAGAGGGTCACCACGATATATCACACCATAGTTTCCTGATGAACGACAAGGCTAAGAAAAATACGCGAACTTCAAGGGAGATACGTGTACAAAGGATATGAGGTCCAAAGGCGACTCAAGTTGGGCACACGTCAGGGTTGGCTTGCTAATGATGCAACCAAGGTGCTACAGCCCTATCGACTCAACAACACGACTCACATGCAAAGCCACAAAACCAACCAGGTACCCGAAATGGCTATACGCACAGCCGTATAACGAATAGTGGGTACCGGCCGTTACACTACTTCAGAGCATTCGTGCTCTTGAGGGGGCTGTTAGTGGACTCAGAGGTGACTTTAGGGCTCTCTCCGCTACGGTCAGTGCCGTGTAGTCTCGCGTCGCCATACTCTCCAGTATTCAGGCTTGCCTGAATCAGATTCTGGCGCCATTGCCTCCGCCGCCGCCTCCGCCGCCACCCACCCAGCAGCTACCTCACACACCATCCCCACCCCCACCTCCGCCACAGGACGATGCTAGTGCAACGCCACCACCAGCTTAGGCACACTCTTGATGCCTCTGATATTTTTATCGTTTTGCTGCTCGTTTGTTCTTGGGCCTGGTGATTTTTGCCCCCTCCTCCACATACTACTTTGGTGCCTTTCTGATCATATCTTTTTATATCTTTCTGGGAGTGAGGGAGAGACGTTTTGGGGACACTTATATCTGCACCATATTGATCTTTGCATGCATCACATTCATTCACATCTTATTTTCTTTTTGTTTTTTCTTTCTTTTTCATCATGCATACATCCTCACCCACCCCACCCACTTCACGTCTCTCGTTGTGCTACACTTCGCACATTGAGGACACTGTGCACTTCAGCTTGGGGGAGTGAGTTCTCACACTTTTTATTTTTTGCCGCCCTTTATTTTTGATTTCTCACATTTTTTCCGCTTTTGCACTTATTTTCACCACATTTTCGTTTTTTTTCTACCATGCATCACGTTTTCCGATTTTCTTTGTGTGTTGCATTGTATATATAGTTCTATTTTCTTTTATCTTTATTTCTTTCATCTTTTGCTAGAGATGACTTTTCTGTGATGATGATGATGTGGTGTTAGCTTATCTCTATGTGCATGCTATTTTGTCATGTCATAGCTTTTGTTTCAGATATCATATGCTATGTTCTGCTTTGCATTTGAAATAGTAACCCACTCTTTTTCTGTATGAATATGGATGAAATTCTTTTATTAGCCGATGTCTAATGATTCATATGTATGCTTTTCATAGAAAACACACCAAACTTCACGCATTGATTGCTTATATCTGGAGTACTGCTTTCCTTTCTCGTATCACTTCTTATTACATGAATTGTACGCTTCACCTTCAGGTTGATTGAATGTTTACTAGGATGATATATCTGGACTAGTTTACTTTTTGAGATTAAACTGAGTAGATTATATTACTCTGCTGAAAGTTGTCGTGCACGTCCTATAGAGTGAACCGAGCGATACATTTATTTCTTTCTCCACATATCTTGAGCATTATTTCTCTATTTGAAATTCATTGGTGAATCCCCCCTTAGCAAGTCTATTATCAGCATTTCCCCGCTATTATATCACATGCTCCAATTCCCCAAAATCAAAAAGAAAAAAATACCGGTATATCCTTCTCTCTTTTGATTTGGGATCGCTTATGTATATGTTTATTCAAAAAAAGGAAAAGAAAAAGAGAAAAATTGAGAAAAAGAAAAGAAAAGAGAACAGAAGTTTATAAACGATCCCATCTCATACTCTTTCTCTCTTTCTTCCCTCCTTTGTTTTTATTTTTATTTTTTTTTAGCTTCAAAAGAAATGGGGAATGTACATATTGATTTGTTTATGCCACCACACTTATGGATAAGCTTGGTGGAGAGGATCCAATGATGCGTGAGAGAGTGACTACTTGACAGTGCATGACAACCTACCTAAGTAATCTTCTGTACTCGGTGAGATTGCTAAAGTTTCACGAAATCCAGAAATCGACACTTAGCATTCATTTCATGAAAACCATACTTTTCTATTCTTACTATTCCATATTGTGTGATATCTCTTATACTCCTTATAGAAAGCATTCAATTGAAAAGTGTGTGATCTTTGATTATGCATACCGCTTTAGATGCTTCAGACGATGTTAATCCTAGAATGATTCCATATTTCATGCTATTTTGATATTTTGGGGTTTTCTATTTCGAATGCATCATTATACTATGATATCGAGATAAAAGTCTGTGACATGTGTTTTATATTCGATGTATGCTATATGAGTAAGCAAAACCCACGTCCTGAGAAAAATGATCTAGCACCCCCTTCTTTGCTTTCTATTCTATTTTTATTTTTATTTTCCTTCTTTTCCATTACTTTGCCCGTCGGATTCGCTTTTTACTCATCTTCCTCGAGGACGAGTAAGAGGTAAGCTTGGGGGATTTTGATCGCTCCATATTTTACACCCTTTTTCTGCATGTTTGCATGCCACTTTGATCGCTCATATCGCATTTTTCACGATTATTCGACAATATTGCAATGCTTTTCACGATTTCATGTTTTTGTCGTATTTCAGGAGATATGGAGCGATTCGGAGTGATTTTGAGATCAATAGGATTTGCACCCACTCCAGAGTGTCACCCAAGGCTCTTTTAAGGGCTATTCGGCGATGGAAGACGAGTGGAAGAAGAAGGAACTTCGTAGGAGCGACGAGGAGGCGAAATGATGAAGATTGGGCATCTACAGCATGTCACTCGGCCGAGTGAAGAACTCACTCGGCCGAGCAAGAAGACCACTCGGCCGACCAGACCGGACACGCACCACAGAAGGAAATCAGCATGCACTCAACCGAGTGACGATAGTCCACTCGGTCGAGTATGGAGATCCCCTCGCCCGAGTGGCACGGGAAAATCCACCCATCGAAGGAGCCGACTTACTGGAATCCGTCATGCGATTGAGGGTTCCGAATCGGCCGAGTACCGAATACCCCTCGACCGAGTGAGTAAAGCCAATCGGCCGAGTCACCTCCGAAGACAGACCCCCAAGACCCAGACTTACTGGAATTTTACAGGGTCTGTCACTCGGCCGAGTGACATTTGTCACTTGGCCGAGTGAGCCGCTCCGCCTGCTGTGTAAAGTGAGATTTCTGGGCTACGCAGTGGCGTTTTGGTCACGATTTTCTGGACGATTTTGAGGGGTATTTAAACCCAGTTTTTGCCCTAGTTTAGGAGGACTTTTTAAGCTTTTTGGCAGCCTTTTTGAGAGTTTTTTAGATCATTAGATTTAGCTTTTCTCTTGGAGACTAAAAGGCTACTTTTGTTGGATGCTATTGGATTCTCATTGGTTTGTCTCTCTTCTTATCAAAAACCCTATTTTGTTGATAATTTCTTTATTGCAATGAATTGTGTTGATTTTGTTATTGATTTTCTTATGAATTGCATGACGACTAGTGAGTAGTTTTATCGTCTTAGGGCGTAGGGATGAACCCTATAGACCCTATTTCTAAATTGTGATGAATTGGTGAAATTCTTACTAGAATTGATTATGGTTAGTTTGTGATTGATTAATTACGGATAACTAGGGATTCATATCGATTGGGATTTGCAAGAGATTGGGTCCCAATTTTATAGGAAGCCCTAGAAATTCGATTTAGATTTGCGATTGGACTTCTCTAGAATTGGTTTGCAAGAGATTCGATCAAAGCTAGGATTTTTAATCGTGCTTCTATGTCAATACCCATTTGCAAGAGATTGGACGGATAGGAACTATCTCAACCTAGGTCGTAGCTCGAGTTTGCACGAGAGTGGGCTCGAGATACGATTGAACAATGATGTCGTCCTTCACGCTAGCGGCTTAGGTTAGGGTTTGCAAGAGATTGGGCCCTATCCTAGGTTTGCTATAGACCGGCAATAGCGCGAGAGCGTGAGCTTGGTTCTACATTTAGTAGCGACTAGTTCACCTAAGATTCAAGTCTAGCAATGATGAAACCTACGAATCACAACGATGAGATACGGCCCGTAGCGGGGATTCCCTATCCCTAGGCGTTTTATTTTATTAATATTTTCATCGACATTTGAACGATTGTGACCATTTCATCCCAAATTATTCTCGACTATATTGATAGATAGGTGATTGGAAGGAGACACGGTCATGTTCCTCCCTGAGTTCGATACCCGCTCGCCGCTACACCGTGTGCTTGCGGTAAGACTACGAGTCGTGTGCTCTCCCCGGATGTGTGCATCCGGGGTGCAATCAGCATACTATTTGACATTAGCATACATTGATATATACTTAACAAATTAACCTATTAACATGTTATAAATTGGCAATATTTAACATGATACAAACTTAATCATATTACAACCCAATTCCTACAACTATCATAACTTACTAATTTTTACATGCTACTTATTAAAAGCTAAGATATGTGATAGTCTAACATGCTACTAATTAATCATATAACAAGTTTAGCATACAACTTGCACCAAGTTTACATCCTACTAATTTAAACATAAAAACAATTTAATCTAATTTGACATGCTCCCAACTTACTTAATAAAGCTAGCATATAAAACATTTTCACTAATTACAACATGCTACACACATTAGGATGGTCATATGAGTATATTACTAAAGTCATATTCTTATATCATTGGAAGTATTCTAACATGCATATATGAAAAATAAACATAGTAATACTAGCATGTGTGCATGCTACATGAATGTGTGTCTAAATTAAATTAGCATGAGTTCATTGGCACAAAACATAGAACACAAATTTCATGGCTTTATTAACACAACAAATTTTAGCATGTACATAGTACTACAATATCATAGCAAGAACATTCTAATTTTGCAGGATTACAAAGCTAAAATATACACCATTAATCCCTACACAATTCTAAGAAAGAATCCTACTAAAAATGCCAAGAGAACATATCATATTACGTCCTTCTAATTGTCTTTGGCCCTTCTTCTCCTTGAAGGCCTTTAAGCTTTATCTTGGGCTCATCCTTATACTCCTACAAGACTCTTCCCTCTTCAACTCTAAGCTCCAAAAGTTTGGGTGGAATATGAAGTTTTTGGTGAAAATGATGGCTTGTTTTGTATGTAAAAAGGTTGCTTTTGAGGTAATTTTTGATGGAGGTTATTTGGTGGTGGAAGGGGATGAGATAAGGGAGGTGTTTGGTGGTGGAATGGTGGTGCAAAGGGGGAGAAAGGGGGATGGTACAATTCGGTCAGAATAGGGGAAGAGAGGGAGAGAGTGAGAGAGTGATTTTTTTCTTCCTTTTTCTTTTCTTTTTCCCTAAAATTTCTCCTTTTAAATCTTAGCATAAACTTAGTCACTTCCCTAAAATCCTCTCCACATGCCATGTAGCTTAGGGTTGGGTGGGAGTCACCCTCATAATGACACATAAGGATGGGTTAGGTGAGAATTAATCTCCAAATGACACCTAGAGCAAAGTGAGGTGGCATGGCATAACAAATTAGGATTTTAATTTTTTTTAATAAATAAGAATACATGCATTAATACTTGGTATCTTCCATTATACATGTATTTACTAATGTATACTTCATTTAATAATTCCAAATGGTGAGTTGAAATCATTTAAAAATAATTCCTTCACCACAAAAATTAAAGAAAAATATGCAAGGATTACCAAAAATTATACGCACACATATACATCCAATACGTACTAATATGCGTACATTAATATTAGGGTCATTACAATGTTTCTCTCAGTCATGGAAATGAATATGCAAAGATTTGTAAGTGGCTTACATGTTTTCTTTGGCCTTAATTTTTTTGTTAAAATTTGAGGGAAAATAAACTGTCGTTTAAGTGTATGTGTTGCTAGTTTGGGCTTGAAAATGATCTTTTGGGTTCAACTATATTGTATAGAAAATGGAATAAAATTGATGGTGAGTACAACCTTCCATGAAATCAGGTACACTTGCAGTATTTCTAGTCTGAATCAAGCATTAATTACAAATGATTGGAGGTCCAACAAATCCAAAATAATTTATCCGTCCTTAAATGCGTATTTTGATTTTTATCCCTTAAATATCAGTATTTGCTCTCAAGTCCCTCAAATCTTATACTTTAACCTTAATAGTCTCTCTCTTTCTAATTGATATTGTATCACTGCTCTCACGTTCTCTCTTCTAAGGCAAATGATCGGGTCTTCGATAATCTAAGTTTAGTTCTTTCAATTTCAAGCAACATGGTATGAGGTCGTACAAAGATGTCGACTTAAAATGATAGGGTGTTTACGTGAAACCCCCCAGTTGTTGGGATATTTTAATGCATTTTTTCCATAGCATTAACACACATTTTAATCCGATAAAACAATTGTCGTTCTATAGGCAATAGGTGCCCCACCACTACCAACACTTTTGGTTTTAGATAGCAAAGAGCAGTAATAACCTGATTCTTTAATGTAGTCACGAATTTAATGTAGAATGAGCATCGGCAAATTAGCTACTGACCATCTTACTCAACAAATAAATTGTTCCGTTGGAAACCTCTTTTTGATTAATCTGGTGATTTTCCTACCGGGATCCGTATGCTTAATACATCTTGCGGAGCTTGAGGCGGTAGCTTAGGGATGGTAATGGTCAAGCCCAAAGCCCGATTAGGCATCCAATTGGACATGCCACATTGCCTTCCCTACAGTAGTTTGGGGCATCACGGTTGGCATTGATAAATTTTCTTGTTGGGACCTTTATGCTCTATACATCCCATAGAGCACGAGTAATTTGACAAATTTGAGTACACTGAGTATGTTGAGTCAAATTAAATTTGAACTCATCGTATCCTATAGCTAGCTTTTGGTCGTGTAGTATTTCTCACGCTTTTTCTTTTTGGGAGAGAGGTCACGAGTTCGAACATCGGAAGCCGTTTAAATAAATTTTTTCTTTAAAAATTAAAAAATATTAATTTCACAACATCCCGACAATCGAATACGAGACTTCACACCTCTCAACCGAAAGACAAATCAACACGCCATTAATCTTTTCGAGAGGCATATATACAAATATATTATTTGACTGTTAAAGCCAGCCCCTACTGATTTGCCCACACTCG
Source organism: Scilla litardierei (assembly GCA_030789695.1). Lineage (NCBI taxonomy): Eukaryota > Viridiplantae > Streptophyta > Magnoliopsida > Asparagales > Asparagaceae > Scilla > Scilla litardierei. The sequence continues at coordinate 669,077,311 of CM061142.1, read as the reverse complement.
GCAAGTGCCCCTGGTCGCCAACGTTGTCAACTTGGTTGATTACACTAAATATTTTTTTGGGTTGATTTTACTAATTATTTTTAATTTTTATACTTTTTGTAAAAATAGTCCATAAAGAAATAAACATGTAAAATTGCGATGCTACTTAGTGGACTCAAATCTGTTTCAGGGTGTTTTCTCACCGCTGAATTGTTGACTGGAGGGTGGAAGGTCAATGAGGTCAAAAAGGGACACGTGAGACCTCCGGAATCGGTTGAAGGCACATTCGCTCGACGAGGGATGTGCAGATCATCACGTCAGCTTGCTGAAGGGTAGCCTCGGTAAAATGACGACCTCCAGATGGTGGAGATGAGCGGGCTCGGGAACGAGGGCGCTCGGCTCCGGCTGGGAAGATGCTGATGGATAGCGTCGGTGCCGATGACGTCTCCCTCGATCTGCAAAACGAAGAAGCTCGTCAGGGGGGTCAGACCTTGGTCCCGAACGGGTCCCCTCCGATGCCAATGTCAAATCTGGTCTGGAGGTTGCTCGGTGGGATCAAGTATGGCTCATAGAGAGGCCGATACGCGAGTCCTCGGGCCGAGCTATGGAGGAGAATGTATAAGGTGGAAGAAGGTGTGAGAGTTGTATTATAATACCTTTGTTGTAGATCTCGGAGATCTGCCCCCTTGAGATGATGCCTTCCCTCCCTTCATATAGGCGAGTCATCCCTCCGTTGTAATGGGCCATAATGGGACCTAATGGCCGTCATTCATGGGGACGTGCAAATGGGGAAATGTTGACCCCCCCAATAATTGCACCTGTTTAATGAGGGGATGAATGCCATGAAGGTGGTTGCCATGATTGGCGAATGATGGCCATGAAGGTGGCTGCCATGATTGGCGAGTGATGGCCATGAAGGTGGCTGCCATAATTGGAGAGTGCTTCCTCGATTTGGGGAGCGATTTCCACCACTATGGAAAGTGGGCAGTCTTTTGGGCATTCGTCTTGGGTGGAGAAGCGCGGCCCGCTCATGAGTTCCTTGGGCCAAAGCCTAAGGCCGTATCAGGTAGGTTGACTGGTCATGGTTGACTTGGCTCCTCTGGGCCCGGTCAAAATGGTCGTATCAATTGCCCCATCTTCCAAGCTTTACCGTTGCTGAGGTTGAGGTCGGGAGATGTAGTATACGGGGGAGAAGTGGCTCCTTTTGTAAAATTGGTCTGTCTTGCGGAGTCGGCTAGTGACAATAATTTATCGGTCCGAGATTCGTTCGGTTGCGAGGGGAGTTGTTCCTTGACTTACGGTCGATCTGTTCATTCGGTGGTAAGGGGAGTTGCCCCTCGGCTTACGGTCGACGAAGAAGTGGGTCGGCTGGCTGGGGGGTGACCCCCAACCTTCCGACCGATCTGTTCGTTCGGTGGCAAAGGGAGTTGCCCCTAGGCTTATGGCCGACGAAGGAGTGGGTCGGCCAGCTAGTGGAGTGGCCCCCAGCCTTTCGACCGATCTGTTTGTTCGGTGGCAAGGGGAGTTGTCCCTCGGCTTACGGCCGACGAAGGAGTGGGTCGACCAGCTGGGGGAGTTACCCCCAGCCTTACGGTCGATATGGTCGGTCTGCTGGGGGACTTGCCTCAGCCTTACGATCGACAGGTCAATAGGCCTACTGGGGGAAACCCCCAGTCTTACGGTCAATCGAGTGATCGGCCTGCTGGGGGATTTTCATCCAGCCTTACGATCGATCGAGTGATCGGTCTGCTGGGGGAGTTGCCCCCAGCCTTACCACTGATCCGTTCGTTCGGTTTGCGAGTGGAGTTGCCCCTGAGCTTACGGCCGACGAATGAGTGGGTCGGCCAGCTGGGGGAGTTGCCTCCATCCTTACGATCGCTTCGTTCGATTGTAAGGGGAGTTGCCCCTTGACTTACGGGAGACGAATGAGTGGGTCGGCCAGCTAGGGGAGTTGCCCCCAGCCTTACGACCGATCTGTTTGTTTGGTTGCAAGGGGAGTTGCCCCTCGACTTACGGTCGACGAATGAGTGGGTCGGCCAGCTGGGGGAGTTGCCCCAGCCTTACGACCGATCCATTAGTTCGATTAGGAGGGGAGTTGCCCCTCGAATTACGGCTGACAAATGAGTGGGTCGACCAGTTGGGGGAGTTTCCCCCAGCCTTACAACCGATCCATTAGTTCGATTATGAGGGGAGTTGCCCCTCGACTTATGGCTGATAAGGAGATGTAGACCTGCTGGGAGAGTGGCATCCCAGCCTTACAGTAAACCAGACGGGCCAGCAGGCTAGGGGAGTTACCCCCAGCCTTACAGTCAATGGATGATCGGCCTGCTAGGGGAGTTGCTTCCATCTTCCGGCTAATCCGAGCTCCAGCTCCAGCTATTGTCTGGACCCCAGCTCTTGTTGATAGTCTGGAGCTCCTGCCTGGGCCATAGCTACAGCTTGTTCAGATCCACTACCGCTGGTCACGACTCTGATCCTTGGCAAGCAGAGCTAGGTGAGCTCGGTAAGATCACTCGACGTGTGTCGCTTAGCAAATTTGAACAGAGGTATGTCCACAATCTCGGTAGGATCGGCACTAATGTGTCGATGCGCTTCAGCTGGTCTGCCCATGATCAGCTCTATTTGACAGAGGCACCCATAATGGATCGGCTGCTCAGCTGGATGTAGATCAGTGTTCTTGGTACCTCAGCATGGTCTCCTGTATCCGAGCAAAGGAGCTTGGATGAAGGGTCTGAGTTTGGAGACAAGGGCTCGGTAAGGGTGCTTACCCGATCAGAGGTACGGTGTCGATGATGTGGTCACCGTCATTGCCCTCGAGCTACTGTTGAGACAAAACAGCAAGCTTGAACGGTAAGGGTCCTCGGCAGGCCTCGATCGACAGCTATGCTCGCTCCCTGGAAGCGGAGTCGGCAGAGGTTTTGTGTTGTCGCCTCAATTTCTGCTCTGTTGCTGTTGGGTGAGCTTGGAAGGCAGAGGTAGTCAGGGTCGCACCATATATGTTATCTTTTCCCCCTCCATGCCTCAAGTTTGCCTAGGGAGATGGCAAACTCGAGTCGCCGGTTGTAGTAGCCTATTTGACTCCGACGTGGGGGATCAGCTTCGTCAGATCGGTTGACAAGAGCACCTCAGAGGCTTGTCATGGACCCATTGGGCTCGGTACCTCGCCTAGCTTGGTACCCTAAAGTCAGATCCTCGATCTTCTTTATCAGCAACCCAGCAAATGGCACGTCTTTGGGCATGATGACGACAAATCCGCCGATCAGGGCATGAATGCAGATTTGTGTCGGCAACAAATCCAGTGGTAAGAATGAGTACGAGCATATCACAGATGTAGATTTCCTTCACCGGCTTGCTTTCAAGCGACCCCTTTGCCATCTAATTTAAGATTGGGCCGATGCGCATTGCCACGAAGGCGACGACAGTAGCGACCGCGGTTAAGAACCAGATGGTGATGATCGGAGATCTGCTACCCGACAGGGTGACGGTAAGCTCCTGAAAAATCTAAGCCGCCACCTTATTGACTACTGTGGTGGAGTTCGACATTCAACCAAGGTCAGTCGTCAGCAATGTGGGTTCGGAAGTCTCAGATTCATCCTTAGCTTGGTTAATAATGGATCAGAAGAGGGCCGAAATGATTTATCACTGAAGGAGGGGACGCCACCAGAAAGAGAGGCTACTGCATCAAATTTGGAAGAGGGATATAGTGATCATTTAACTTAGCTTGGATGGTGCAGATTCAGGTGGTGAGCTGGAACTTAGGGCAGGTCGCGATTTGGTGGACGTCGGTAGATCTGGGGACCGGAGGGGTTGACGGTGGCATCAACTTCTAGGCTAGGAGTCGAGGCCAAAAAGATCGCCACCTTCCTCCCTCAGGCCGTCCCTATCGATCTTTACGAGCGGCCAGCCATCCGGGTCAGGGAAGACGCCAAACAGGCTCTCGAGATGGCACTTGTCCTCGTCGCCTAGCGCCACGGCTGCAGCACTGTCAAGAGGGTCTGTCCCAGCATCTCTTCGGCCACCATGAAGAAGACATCCACCCTCCTCGGTATCTCTATTGGCGATGTCTCCTGGCTCCTATGCGTCTCTGCCGGCACCTGTGAGGACAACGACATGCAATTCCGACCAAAGGGGCTCGGCAGTCCGTGCTCGCCAGCATCCTATGCTTGCATCTCTGTAAGATCCACACCGATGCAAGATGCATGCTCAATCTGTGATTGGACAGATCTTGGAAGGATTAGATCAATGAGGTTCTTCGGTGGTGAAGAGCTGGAGCGTGCTTGTCGAAGCATGCGCAGGGCATGTACGATTCCTCCTTTGCTGGATGTAGAAATCTGGGCGTGGATCAGATCTGAGGGGCGATCCAATCGGATGATTTGGGTCTTTGCAAAATTCATGGAACTGATCCGAGAGATCTTAGTTTCAGATCGGAGTCAAGCACCGAGCTCGGGGAAGGGGGATGGGCGGATCTGGAGATGCTCCTACAGATCCCTCTACCTGAAGCCCCCGTCGATGCTGCCATGCAGGATTCTTTCGCTCCGGGTTTCTTTCCCTTTGAAGATGATGTCACAGTAGGCCATGGACCTGCTGATGACGTTGCAACTATCGCATCCGATGGAAGTGACGACGACAGTGGTCCCGTCGTACAAATATCGATGGAGATTGACGGATCAGGCGCCGATCTCCACTGCAATGACGTTCTCGCCGATGAGATCTAAGCAGAAGTGATCGGAGAGAAGAAGTCGCCAGCCGCCGGAACCTCACGTGGGTTACCTCCCATCGATCACACACTTCGGTCGGTGATCTCACGACAAAGATCTGGAACGATGATGGAACTTAGGGATAGTGGGATCTGGCACGATGCTGCCATGCGAGAGTTATCCCCAGCCTCACAGTCGATCTATTCGTTCGGTGGCGAGGGGGTGGCCCCTCGACTTACGACCGATAAAGGGGTGATTAGCCTGCCGGGGGAGCTGCCCCAGCCTTAAGGTCGATCTGTTCGTTCTGTGGCGAGGGGGTGGCCCCTCGACTTACATCCGACGAAGGAGTGGGTCGGCCAGCTGGAGGAGTTGCCCCAGCCTTACGACCGATCTGAGATCCAGCTCCAGCTATCGTCTGGATCCCAGCTCCTGTTCTGGTTCCAGCTACTGCTGGCCTCGGCCTGGACTGGTCGGCCTCCTCCCGGGTCGGCCTCGACCTGGACTGGTCGGCCTCCTCCCGGGTCGGCATCGCCCTGGACTGGTCGACATCCTCCGGGGTCGGCCTCGGCCTGGACTGGTCGGCATCCGCCTGGACTGGTCGGCCTCCGCCTGGACTGGTTGGCCTCCTCTGGGGTCGGCAAAGTCCAGCCTCGATCTGGACTAGTCGGCCTCGACCTGGACTGGTTGGCCTCCTCCGGGGTCGGCCTCGGCCTGGACTGGTTGTCATCCTCTGGTGTTGTCTTCATTCTCTCTCTCTCTCTCTCTCTCTCTCTCTCTCTCTCTCTCTCTCTCTCAAAACTGAGGGAGCGAGTCATTTAAAAGGGAGAGAAGTTGCACGTCGGGATTCATCCCTCCATCGTTCTTTTTCTTGAGTGGGGATCTGTGGTCATACTCCGATCGGGATTGATAATAGGGGTGTCGCCCCGTTCGGTTACCCTCCAAATCTAGCAAAGAAAGAACGAAGTGCCTGGATTTCAAGCACTATGACTTTTGGGATCAAGGTGACCGTCGATCTCTAGCAAAAGAACAGTAGACCGATTCGTCGATAAAGAACTTAGGTCTCAGAATTCTTGTCAATCTCGAGCAGACGCTCTGGATCTCTTACGGGTGAAGTCGTGGCTTCGTGGTTCTATTCACTTTCACCTCTCCTCTTTGTCCTGAGTTGTAACAACCCGTTCACCAGGATACCCGGGAAGTGTGAATCCGTCCCAAGTATTCCTAGATCAACGAGTATTACGTAGAAAGAGAGAAATGAAGAGAGAAAAAAGAATACTGCAGGTCACCACGCACATGCTGGGAAGTACAAGTAAAACTCCATCATAAATATAACACTGAGAAATATTGTACTTTTGTTTATTGTTACAACATGGGAGTGAGATACAGTTCAATATGATGTCCACCACTTAAACAAAAACAATTTTCCAAATCGAAATTAAGTTCCTACAAAAAATTTATAGCATGCTAACTTAAATTGAAACCCTAATTCTGTAAATTAGATGTTTAACATGTAATTAGCTAGATGAACAACATGCAGAAATTTGCTCAGAACTGGCTGAGACTTTGGTAGCTTGCTGCACCTAATTGGCTACATGGAAATGCATTAAAAAATATATGTTGTACATATCGAAGCCCTTAATAACTTTCATGTTTACAAATTTTGCAAATTCGAATTGAAAATAGGGTAAAAATTCAGTTTTTGAAACTGGTCTGTTTTTAGACAGTCTGGACACCTTTCAGTAAAATGAGAAGAAATCCCTGCACACTTAATAAAATATTGTAATCTTGGTGCCGTTGGAAAGCTGGCTTCAAGCTCTTCAACTTGTAATTTTCCAAAATTCTAAATCTGCCTTTTAATTAGAAGTAATTTGGACGTAGAGTTGTATAAAATTATCGTTGTCTCAGTGTAGCTTCCCTCTTTTGTACCCCTTAAACAGATGGTGTACGTAAAAGAATGTATCAATGTATTAAATAAATGAAATATTGTACGTTTGTTTATTTCTCAGTGTTATATCTGTGATGGAGTTTTACTTATACTTCTCAGTACGTGTGTGGTGACCTGCAGTGTTCTTTTTGCTCTCTTTCTTTCTCTCTTTCTACGTAACACTCGTTGATCTAGGAATATGCTTGACCGCAAAACGTGCACAATCCAAGTAGGATGCACACGCTCACCTCCCAAGAGTAGGAGTGTCAATGCAATATAATCCCGGTAAGTACGGGGTTGAATCCACAGAAACAATTTGTTTCACTTTCACAATCTCGGTTGGTTAAGGAAATGCTAAAGGTGTTGGCACATCCAACTAAACTAACGAACACGGTGAGTGGAAGTGTGGGGTGAGACAATCGAGCCAAGCCCAAGGTAGGTAGGGTGGAGACCAAAATAGGAAGCTAGTCAAGCAAGGAGAAGTGTGTGGAATGGGATGTCATTAGGGTTGTGAGTTGATTAGTAATCGGTTCATTCCAAATGAATCAACCCTCACATCCATTTCAGGGTATGCGGGGTTGTGCACATAGGTAATGCCCTTAAGGCACACCGCCATTCTACGGCCCCACCAAGAGTAATGCACGATTCATTCATGTGTTGATTAGTGGGTTGGAATCCCTAACTTAAGCCCATGAGTCAATCCTTGCATCCGTGTCAATAGAATGCAAGGATGGTGCACGTAGGTGTGACCCTTAAGGTACACCACCGTTCTACGGCCCCGCCAAAATTGGTGCACGACTCAATTAAACCTAGGACACAACCCATTAATCAACACTATTAGCACCCATCTCTAGGTATACTAATCCAATTAAATGCAATGAATGAGCAATTACTATTCAATCTCACAAACCCTAGCTAACCAAAATTCCACACACAAATGGCTCTAGGCCTTCATAATGAAAATAGAGAAATAATCATGCAAGAAGAACACACCAATCTTCATTACAAGCAATAATCAAATAACTATTCAATGGTTCTCACATTCATTCAATAATCATTCAAAAATACATTCAATTCGTTTAGAAACCAAATGCTACAAAAGAGAGGAAGAAATCACCAATAGAAACCCTAGAAGCTCAAGCTTTCCCCTTCTCTTGCTCCTCCTCCAAGCTTCCCTAGCCTCCAATGGCTTCCAAGCCCTTGCCATAGCTCTTGGGGAAGAAGTTGGGGGTCTCAAACCCCCAATAGAACAGTAAAAACCCCTCTGGCCGAAAAACTGGAAAAAAACTCGAAGAGCAGCCCAAAATTCGCAACAGGCCGCCCTCAATAACTCATTGCAGGTCGGGTCGCGGCCAGCGCCCGACCCGTGCTTTGCCCGCCCCGCTTGGGGGAGAAATGGCGGAGCGGGCCGGCCCGCATTCGGAGTAATTTAATAATTTTTTTTAAAAAAATTTTATTTTTTTATAAGCCAGCGGCCCGCTCCAAGAGCGGGTCGCGGGCTTTCAAGTGTTTTGTTTTTTTTGTTTTTTTATAAATAAACAAAGCAGCGGCGACGGCCCGCATGAGCATTTCTTGGCGCCACATGGCGCCTCCAGATCGTGCCACGTGGCGCCCCATTAAATCCTTTTTTCTGCTTTTTAAACCCCATTTCTCATCCAAATAATTCCAAAAAATACCTAGAAATCTCAGAAAAATCTCAGAAAATTTTGAAAAATCCCCAAGACTTCCAGGAGTACCTGAAAAATAGGAGAAGGAGAAATTAGTCCATTTGATGAGAAAATTAATTTAATGACTATTATAAACACAATATTGACTTCCAAAATTCCATATAAATTATTCACATGCTCAAATAATTCTCAAAAATGGAGATATGATCAAAATAATGGCAAGAGCATTTGAAAAATAATAGGAAGCCAATAAAGATGATAAAAACCATATTTTGTGCCAAGAATGAGAGTAAGCTCCTAAAATGATATGAAATGAAAATATACCCACAAAGAGCAAGTTTAACCCTAATCTTTAGCACAAAATATGGGTAGTTAGGGGGTATAAATATACACTTTTCACCCCGAATCACACCCCCAACTGGCTTTTTGCTAGTCCCTAGCAAAATAAGCGATAATTTCGGATTAAATGGAAAAATATGCACCAAATTCAAAATATCATCATGGCATCATTCATATGTTATTTCCAATTGATTCCAAAGCTAATATACACAATGTATGAAAGTAAACAATAACTGATATTCTCCTCAATCCAATTCTAAGAAAAGTAAGGAAATAAGCACGTATCGCATTCTTTGGGAAGATGCGCACATGGTAAAATTTTCAATTTTCATGGAAATGGCCAAAACCAAAAGAAAATCCTTCTAAGTAGTGGGAGATGAGATTGCATCATTCATGAAGATTATTCTTTCATTTATTCATTCAATTTTTTTTCTTTTTCTTTTCTTTTTCTCTCTTTTTGTGTTCTTTTTTGTTTTAGTATGTTTTTGTTTTGCATTCACGCAATAATGCGATGAAATGCAAATACGGCCACATTTGCATACACGCGATGACTATATATAGGCAAATGGATGGAATGATCCCCTAAATCTCATCTTTGGTGTCCTCCCCAATGTTTCGTGGGGCACCGGCTACTCAATTTGATTAGAAAAACCATTCACTTATAATTCTATTTCTCATTCTAAACATGAATTATCAACTCATCCACCCACTCCTTAAGAGGAAAACAAAACATACACCAATGGCCACATCCAATCCAACCAAAAACTAAGCCATCCATTCCAATTCATGCAACTACGTACACCAAACTATTCCCTAATTATTTCAAAGAGAGCATCACAACATAGAAAATCGTTTCATACATGTCATATTAGCATTTGACTCCAAAATGGAAATGAAATTAAAACATGCCAATCAAACATCTATAAACTCGATACCAAAGTAATAATCCGAAAAAATTGCATAACATTAAGCATGTAGGGACTAAGCAAAAGAAATGTGATGGAAGCAAGGATGGAGGCATCAAAATGATATTCTCAAAATGAATGAATGATGATGATGAATGAGAAAATTTTTATTAACATCAAAAAAATTTCAAAACTACCCAAAACTAGCATCCAACTTCATAGTTCACTCCCCCCCCAACGAGAAATGAGCATTGTCATCAATGGTTGAAATGAAACTAGATATTATTAAATGATGCTAGAGGGAAAACACACATACTAAAGAAAACTAAACTAAAAAGTTTATTATTTTTTTATTTACACTAAAGAAAGGACGGAATACACCTTAGCAAAAGGCGGATCCCGAATGTGTAATGGTGGAGGCAGCTGCTCGATCATATCCTTTCGTTCCTCCACTAGATGCTTTGGAAACGAAGCTCCTCCAATTTCCTTGGATCCAAGCAACACAGCTCCCAGCATCTCCTTAGAATGTGCTACTGTGTCCTGCGGGAGACAAGCTATGTCAATCCAAGGAAAATAAGTAAGACTTCCGATGAAGGAAGTCCAAATAGGGTCGTCATAATAAAAATGAGAATATGAATGTGTATGACGACTTTCTGAATCTAAGATATATGGAGATGAAGTTTGAGATTCAGAAATGAAGGGAAAAGTGTGATGAGAACTTCCCTGAATGGCGATGCTATCGCCTGGCTGATGCGAATCCTCAGGATGAGGGTGAAATGGCTGCATGGGCAAGTGTGGAGGAGAAGGCAGCGCAGGCTCAATGTAGATCATCTCGCTGTCACTGTCGCATGCCAAATCCTCATCATCGAAGGTAATGGACTCTGCAGGCATCTCTGGACTCTGTGGTCCATCCTGAATATCCTCATCTTGGATAACGGACTGATGCGTGTCCTGAGGTGTCTGAAGTGATGGCTGTTGAACTGAATCGGAAGGGAGGGTGGGCTCAGGCTCCAAAGTAGTCTGTAGGGTATATCCCGTGCACTCATCCTCCTCAATATCACTGTAGTAAACTATCTCAGCAGTCCATCCAAAATGCTCGTACACCTCCAGCTGTGGTGATGGATCAGACATGCAATGTGACTCAGGCCCTCTGATGTCATCTATCTCACTCTCGCCTGGACACATCTCCATCTCATCATCACCACCAACCCAACGAAACTGCATCGTGTCTCCAACCTGAGTGATACACACTCCATCATCCATCTCCTCCTGATCCTCAACCTGTAGTCTCTCAACATCCTCTACCTGGCTCTCCTGCAACCTAACATCATGCTCTGCTAGATATCCCAGAGGATCGCAAGAAAAAGAACCCAAATGTGACTCCTCAAACTGACACTGGACCTACTACTCTGCATCCTGAAATGGAACCAAGGACTGGCCATCATCATCATATCCAATTGACGGCTCTCCAGATGGCACAGTCCGCTCCTACTCTGCAAGGTCCCTCAGGTACAACCATGCATCATCTGTCGTGTATGCAAAGAACTCTCCACTGCTGCTCATCTGCATAAAGTCACGCGTAGACAGCTACAACCCTGTGTAGAAAATCCGTAGTAGATCTTCTGCGCAGAAAGCATGGCGTGGACACCCAAGCACTAAACCATCGAACCCTTTCAAAACCTGACAGTAAGTCTCGCCATCAAACTGGACAAAGCTCTCTATGTGTTCCTCAAATGACTGGCGCATTTGTACTTGATTCCTGTAATAAATAGGAAAGAAAGCTCGAAGGAAATCAATGTGAAAAGAAAGCCACGTAGAAAAAGAATCTCGAGGATAAGCATAAAACAAGATTTTAGCATCATCTCTCAAAGTATATGGCAACACTTTAAAATAAATAAAATCTGCACAAGTGGTCTCATCAAACAAATCCCAAAACTCTTTTCAACACTATTTTTCAAATTTTTGCATAAATGAACTAGGATTTTCCAACCCCATACCGTGAAAGAAAGGTGGGAGTTGGGAATCCTCCACATAAGCATCGCTAAAGTTTGAAGATGAATCCATAAAAAAATTATCCACAAAAGATTTTTGAAATAAATGAAAGAAAGAAAGAAAAACGACTCAAAAAAGTATAAAACAAACAACCAAAAAGACTCAACACTAAGCTGGAAGTACTACACCTAAAGTGTCCAAAGCCAACCAAAATGTGAGCGTGAAAACCGTTGTCCCCGGCAGCGGCGCCAAATTGCTTGACCGCGAAACGTGCACAATCCAAGTAGGATGCACACGCTCACCTCCCAAGAGTAGGAGTGTCAATGCAATATAATCCCGGTAAGTACGGGGTCGAATCCACAGAGACAATTCGTTTCACTTTCACAATCTCGGTTGGTTAAGGAAATGCTAAAGGTGTTGGCACATCCAACTAAACTAACGAACACGATGAGTGGAAGTGTGGGGTGAGACAATCGAGCCAAGCCCAAGGTAGGTAGGGTGGAGACCAAAATAGGAAGCTAGTCAAGCAAGGAGAAGTGTGTGGAATGGGATGTCATTAGGGTTGTGAGTTGATTAGTAATCGGTTCATTCCAAATGAATCAACCCTCACATCCATTTCAGGGTATGCGGGGTTGTGCACATAGGTAATGCCCTTAAGGCACACCGCCATTCTACGGCCCCACCAAGAGTAATGCACGATTCATTCGTGTGTTGATTAGTGGGTTGGAATCCCTAACTTAAGCCCGTGAGTCAATCCTCGCATCCGTGTCAATAGAATGCAAGGATGGTGCACGTAGGTGTGACCCTTAAGGTACACCACCGTTCTACGGCCCCGCCAAGAGTGGTGCATGACTCAATTAAACCTAGGGCACAACCCATTAATCAACACTATTAGCACCCATCTCTAGGTATACTAATCCAATTAAATGCAATGAATGAGCAATTACTATTCAATCTCACAAACCCTAGCTAACCCAAATTCCACACACAAATGGCTCTAGGCCTTCATAATGAAAATAGAGAAACAATCATGCAAGAAGAACACACCAATCTTCATTACATGCAATAATCAAATAACTATTCAATGGTTCTCACATTCATTCAATAATCATTCAAAAATACATTCAATTCGTTTAGAAACCAAATGCTACAAAAGAGGGGAAGAAATCACCAATAGAAACCCTAGAAGCTCAAGCTTTCCCCTTCTTTTGCTCCTCCTCCAAGCTTCCCTAGCCTCCAATGTCTTCCAAGCCCTTGCCATATCTCTTGGGGAAGAAGTTGGGGGGTCTTAAACCCCCAATAGAACAGTAAAAACCCCTCTGGCCGAAAAACTGGGAAAAAAACTCGAAGAGCAGCCTAAAATTCGCAACAGGCTGCCCTCTATAACTCATTGCGGGTCGGGTCGCGGCTAGCGCCCGACCCGCGCTTTCCCCGCCCCGCTTGGGGGCGAAACGGCGGAGCAGGCCGGTTGCTGGGCCGGCCCGCATTCGGGGTAATTTAATAATTTTTTAAGAAAAAAAAATTTTTATAAGCCAGCGGCCCGCTCCAAGAGCGGGCCGCGGGCTTTCAAGTGTTTTGTTTTGTTTTTTATAAATAAACAAAGCAGCAGCGGCGACCCGCATGAGAATTTCTTAGCGCCACGAGGCACCTCCAGATTGCGCCACGTGGTGCCCCATTAAATCCTTTTTCTGCTTTTTAACCCCATTTCTCATCCAAATAATTCCAAAAAATACCTAGAAATCTCAGAAAAATCCCAGAAAAATTTTGGAAAATCCCCAAGACTTCCAGGAGTACCTGAAAAATCGGAGAAGGAGAAATTAGTCTATTTGATGAGAAAAATAATTTAATGACTATTATAAACACAATATTGACTTCCAAAATTCCATATAAATTATTCACATGCTCAAATAATTCTCAAAAAATGGAGATATGATCAAAATAATGGCAGGAGCATATGAAAAATAATAGGAAGCCAATAAAGATGATAAAAACCATATTTTGTGCCAAGAATGAGAGTAAGCTCCTAAAATCATATGAAATGAAAATATACCCACAAAGAGAAAGTTTAACCCTAATCTTTAGCACAAAATGGGGGTAGTTACGGTGTAGAAATATACACTTTTCACCCCGAATCAGAATACTTGGGACGGATTCGCACTACCCGGGTATCCTGGAGAACTGGTCGTTACATGAGTGGAGGCTAGATTTTGATTACGGGAATGAGTCATCGTCGGTGTGGTTGATGACGTGGATGTCGACTTGGTTTCCACAGACGGCGCCAAATGTTTCGGGGTGTTTTCTCACCGCTGAATTGTTGACCGGAGGGTGGGAGGTCAACGTGGTCAAAAAGGGACACGTGGGACCTCTGGAATCGGTTTAAGGCGCGTTCGCTAGGCAAGGGACGCACGAATCCTCACGTCGGCTTGTCGAAGGGTAGCCTCGACAAAACTACGACCTCCGGATGGTGGAGATGAGCGGGCTCGGGGACGAGGACGGTCGGCTCAGGCTGGGAAGATGCTGAGGGGTAGCCTCGATGCTGGTAATGTCTCTCTCGATATGCAAAATGAAGAAGCTAGTCGGGGGGGTCGGGCCTTGGTTCCGACTGGGTCCCCTCCGATGCCAAAGTCAGATCTGGTCTGGAGGTTGCTCGGTGTGATCATGGCTCACGGAGAGGCAGATACGCGAGTCCTCGGGCCGAGCTAGGGAGGAGAATATATTGAAGGGTTTTGGCGGACCCTCAGAGCTCAGATCTGTGCACATCCCAAGTCGGACGGACCACAGAGGCATAAAGCGCAGCGGAAAAATAAGAAAGCTAGCTAAACATTTTAGTTAGGCCCTGAGAGAGCCAGAACCTAGCCCAATCTATGCCAACTTGGGGTGGATCTGACCACCCTAAGAGGGATCTATCCTACTGCGACGAAATTAAATTACACTAAAATTACTTAGAGAACATACCCGGAATCTCAACCCTGGGGCAGGCAAGATGTACTGCACCGGCTTCTGACGCTCCTCGTAGCCGAACCGCCTTGACTCGATTCACCCGAGCCGCCTCTCACCATCGAACCGATTCGCCCGAGCTGACACTTGTCTCCAAGCCGATCACACGCTGTAGAAGGTTTCACTTGAGCAGACCCGCGTCTTAGATGTCTGGATCCAAATCCAAACCCCTTCGTAGTCTTGCTAGGACTAGTCGGAAGAATAGGAAGAAGAGAGAAAGAATATGTTAAGTTGTAGATCGAGCTTGCTCTAAAATCCGGAGCTACTCGATCGAAGACATGGCGCATTTTCAATGAAGAGAGTGCACTGATCGCTCTGGAATGTAACCCAAAGAACGGTTGTAGTTTTACCGCAAGCGCACGGTATAGCGGTGAGCGGGTTATCGAACACATGGAGGACGAATGACCGTGCTTGTTCAAATCAACCTGGCTATTTAAGAAGAGAGAAATTTGCATTTGGCGATCCTGTCACAATCGTCAGACAAAGTACGGAAATATCAAATCAAATAAAGAACGTCTAGGGAATGGGGAATTCCTGCTACTCACCGTATCTCGTCAATGTGGTTCATCGGTATCAAAATTGCTAGAATAAGATTTTGGATGAACTAGTTGCAACTGAATGTAGAACCAAGCTCACGCTCTCGCGCTGTTGCCGGTCTATAGCTATCCTAGGTTCGGGTCCAATCTCTTGCAAACCCTAGCCTAGGGAAGCTAGCATTAGGATCAACATCATCGTTCAATCGCGCACCGAGCCCACTCTCGTGCAAACTCGGTCCACGACCTAGGTTGGGATAGTTCCTACCCATCCAATCTCTTGCAAACGGGTATCGGCACGGAATTGCAACCGGGAACCCTAGTATCGGTCCAATCTCTTGCAAACCGATACTACGGAAATTCGATTCCAACCCAATTCGGATTTCTAGGGTTTCCTATCGAATTGGGATCCAATCTCTTGCAAATCCCAATCGGTATGAACTCCTAGCTATCCGTAGTAAATCGCTCCCAAACTAATCCCTAATAACAATTCTAGCAAAATTTCTACCAATTCATCACAAATATGAAATTGGGCTTGTAGGGTTCATCCCCACGCCCCCAAGACGTGGAGACTACTCACAATTCATAGCGCAAACACAAAAATAATCAATGAAATAAACAAGAGAATTCATCACAATATTGAGATAAGCAATAAAAATAGAATTTTTTAGAGAAGAGAGACACAAACCAATGGAGTTCTTCAAATAATCCAACAAAAATCAACTTTTGTCTCCTCTCCAATCACAAGAATAAAGCTAAAAAGTTAATCTAAAAAGCAGCAAAAATCTAAGAGAAAAGCTCTCTAAACTAGGGTAAAAACAGGGGTTAAATAGCCCCCAAAATCGTCCAAAAACTGTGACCAAAATACCCCTGCGCAGCCTGAAATCCGCAATTTTCGCTACAGGCAGCGCGTCGCACTCGGCCGAGTGACAAAAGTCGCTCGGCCGAGTGAGAAACCCGGTAAATTTCCAGTAAGTCTTGATCTTCAGGGGTCTTCACTTCGGGGGCGGCTCGGCCGAGTGAGTTGTCGTCACTCGGCCGCTGGTTTCTTGGTACTCGGGCGGTCGGCATTTGCCACTCGGCCGAGTGGATCTTCTGAAGCTCAGGCAGACGAAAAACAGTAAGTTGGCAATTTTTGAATGGCTTCGTCTGGGCGCCACTCAGGCGGACGGGATCTCGTCACTCGGCGGATGTGGTCTCCGTCGCTCGGCCGAGTGCACGTATGAAACGTATCCGATCTGGTCGGCCGAGCGGTGTCTCGCTGGTCGGCCGAGTGACTCCTCCACTCGGCCGAGTGGGACACCAAAAATGCCCAAACAGCTTGTTTTGGCCTCCTCGTCGCTCCTGCGACGTCCTTTCTTCTTCCGCTCCTCTCCAACAGCAAAATACCCCTTGGGGAGGTCGTCGGTGACCCTCTGGAGTAATCGCATCTCGAGATCACTCCAAATCGCTCCAAATCACCTGAAATGCGATAAAAACAACAAATCGTGAAAAGCATCGCAATATCGTCGATATATCGTGAAAAACATGATTTGGGCGATCTAAATGGCATGCAAACATGCGGGAAAAAAGTGTAAAATAAGGAGTGATCATGCACCCCTATTTATATAGGGAGTCGGCACCTCTCCTTTCGTTGTGAGCAATATGGGACAAAAACAAAATAGAAGAGAAATCAATTTAGGTAATTTAGCTTAATTGAAGTTTAGTAAGCCTTTCGTAAAGGCCAACTTCAACGAATTAATTCTCTTCATCCATTAAACTTTAGACACCAAACAAGCTATCATTTCTAAGGCTTTGAATGGTGAACGCGTAGGAACGAACGGCGACGAATTTTGACTTCGTTTGACCCCTCAAATAATTGCCCAAAGATGGGCAAAAAAATCAATTTTTGTAGCCGTCAAAAGGGGTTTCAAACCCCCCTATTAACTTAAGTTGCGGGCGTGCCCGCCCAAGGCAATGGGTGGGCGGGTGGCCGGCTCGCTGAACAGATGGTGCACCCGCTGTTTCCAGCGGACCGCGTCGGCTGAGTAGCGGTCGTGTACCCGCTGCAACCAGCGGGCCGTGCCCGCTGTTGCAGCGGTCGCACGCCCGCTGCTACCAGCGGGTCGGGCCCGCTAAGCAGCCTGCAGTTTCCAGCTGGCTGCGCTCGCTGAAACAGCAGGCCGCATCCCTTTTCTCCTTGCAGATGGACCCGTTAGTCCAAGTGGGTCTAACCCACTTTGCCTCAGACTGTTTTTGTGTTTCCGGGCTCGTTTGAGCTCCGATTTGGACGCGGTTTGAACCTACGTTTAGGCCGAGACGATCACGTCAACCACATAACCCTTTCTAATGCTTTTGTTCCTACAAATATTGTCGTAACCAGTTTACGACATGTTTAATCTTTGTTTGCATCAAATGCAACATTGTCCCTATTGCATTTACGACTTAGTCTCACAACTAGCTTGTGAAAATTAACTATTCCATTTCATTGAATGAATTTCTCTTATTAATCTTCCTATTACTAAGACACGAACGCTACTCAGTGTGAGACCCTATAGTCTGACCTTACCACAGGTTGGGGCTCGAAACCCCTAGATGACGGTCACCACGAGCAGCAGTTGTCGTCCATGTTTCAGAATCATCATAACGTGATCGACCCATTGACAAAAGTATCATTGGGTTCACTTTGGCTATGTCAGTGATGAATACCGTTAGCTATAGTCCCTTCGTCAAGACTGTGTCTCTGTTTGCCTAGGGTACGGTTTACTATCAACCCCATTAGACAACATTGGTCAATATACGGTGATCTTTGTGGTATTCACGTTGTACATCTTACAACGTACCCCGGCCGAGAATTAAAAGAAAGACCGTACTGAGCCTGTGACACTAACTTTCCTTTAACGGAAGAGACAATCCCATCTTAGTCATCTACTCGCATCAAGAGCTTCAAGTGTAACCCAACCTAAGATCTTTCAGCAGGCCTAGCCTCGAAGCTAGATCATAGGTCTAAGCGACACTGTTCACTCACAGGTTCGTACAAATGACTTCAGGTCTTAAGGACCAGCTTACCTATCATCACCCTAGAGTTATTATAGACAGTTTAGTTAAAGTTAACCATATAATAACTCTAAGTTGGTCGTTCAGTGAACTCATTCTCCAATGAGCACCTGTGTCTCGTCTCCGACTTCACCAAGTCGAATGACTATGAGATCATCATTACCTCAAGGTAAGACAAAGACACAGTGATATATCCGATGTGCCGATATCCAGTTCTCGACACATCTATGACCACGAACCGTTTAAGACTAAAGTTTCTATTCGGTCTCTTACTACTCATAATCGAGATCTTATCTGGATACGTAAGGACCTAGCTATAAGTCTATGGACATTATCTAAGTATATTATTCATTCGAATATATACCTAGGATAATGAATACCATATAATATATTAACAAGACGTACACTTAGGATAAATCACCTTATGGGCATATATCCTCCTACATCTCCCACTTGCACCTAGGCTATTTATCTCGGTATCTCATACTGTTATAGCATATTAGTCACATATGTCAAACCTATGAATGGATATACTATCGAATATCTATAATGCATTTTAATGGATTATTATTTATACATCTCTTGACCACACAAGGTTGATCCTTGAAAAATGATTTGGATCAATTTTCTTTTCTTTGTATAGCTAACAATTAGCTCATACAATCTTGATGCAGGGTCTAAAATTTCTATAAGTCAGTCTTAGCTTATTCCAATTATTTTGTGTCAACATTTCAAGTACATAAGTGACACCTTAAGTCTCTATATATTCGCTTAAATCAAAACTATTTTGATTCAATGTCTTATATAGATGATTCAAATAAGTTGGAAACATTTTTACTTAGTCTGAGAAACCGGAACTAAGTATATGAGCTAGCTCCCACTAACTTTAAGAATTATCTGGTTAAGTACTTCAATTATATATCATATATATATGATAAGCATAACCAATTGAGAAGTGCTTAGACGGAACGTATCAGTGTCAGGGTGGGTTTGACGAATGAGTCATATCAAGATCGGTTTAAGGAATCTTGATGTTGACTTACTTAGTCAAACTTCCTACACTGTACTTTTCCTTTAACTACATTTAATAATAACTCTTTAAGAATTAAATGTAGTTTAATTTAGAATTAATCTTAACATGCGTAAAATTGTGATCACACACAATTTATACGCTCCTGGAACTTATATTTAACTATCAACTGGCTATAATATAAAATCAGCTCAAAACAATCAAATTATTCAGAAGCTCTGCATGACAGCTCGAGAATTTATGCAACCAACTCAGACAGCCACATTCACAGAAATTTAAGCCATTCGCAACAAATCACAATTTCAAAAGGAAGCACATTTCCCGAGACATTTAATTCAAGCAATGGATTCATAAAAATGAATCATAATATTTTATCAAAATAAACTTTGTGCGTTAAACACTCAATCATTGTTTTAACTCAAGGAACGATACATTTTATTCTTAAAAAGAAATAAGTATCAGTTCCTTCATCTTCACGTCTCTTGAAGTCCTCGCACAGCCCCAGCAGCAACGATTGCTCAGATGCCGACCGTCCTCGAAACTTCTTCCATCCTCTACTTCATATCAGCCACCTATATACATTACACAGATGTCTTAGTATCTCATACTATGCGATAAAGCATTTATGGAAATAATTATGCTTTATTGAATTTAATTTGTTGTACATGATGTAGAGGCATCAGTATGCCCCTTCTTCTTTTCTGCAAGGTAAACCTTGCAGTTCCTCTTCAATGGCCCATCTAATGGCAGTGAAAACACTCAGATTTCGACGGGGTCCCTTTCATCTTCTTTTTTCCCTTCTTCACCTTGGCTGGTTGTGGGACCTGCCTCTTCTTACCCTTGCCTTTCGGCTGGTCTGAAGAAGCAGAGCCAACAACCAACGCAGTCGGTTTCTTCTCGATTTCCTCAAACTGCCTAATCATGTTGAGGAGACCAGGAAGATCCGTTTCAATAATGTTCATAATAAAACCAGTAATAAAAGGCTTGAAGGCTGGGGTTAAAGACTTAAGGATGATGTCCACGGACATCTCATTGTCCAGGACAAAACCCAACTGGGCGGCGTCTTCCACGTACCCGATCATCTTAATGACATGATCTTGTACGGGCCCAGTCTCCATCTTAGTGCCCCAGAGGTTGCTCGTGGCTTCAAATTTGGCAGCTCGAGACCGCTTGCCATACAACTCCTTTGCATTCAGAAGCATGCTCTGAACATCCATATGTTCATGCTTCTGTTGCAGATCATTATTCATTGAAGCCAGAGTAAGGCACCTGGCCTGCTCGGCATCCCTCTGGTACTCTTTGTAGGCTTTCTTCTCCTCAGGTGTTGCATCTTCGTCCGGCTTTTTCAGAGGGTCCTCGAACAGCATGTATCCAATCCCAGCTAGAGAAAGGACTAACTTAATGTTTCTAAGCCAATCCTTATAGTTTGTTTCATCAAGCACATTCTTCTCTATCATATACTTTAGACCTGAATCCATTCTGTAATTTAGTAGATACTTAGTCAGTATATGTTCGTTGTATATTTTCAATGGTTTTTAATAAAACTATATTCTCCCGCTAAATTTATTAAAGCCATAATAATAAACAGTTTATTATACAATAACATTTGTGGGAGAGGGATCCGACTACCCTGAGTCTGACAACATTGAGTGTGTCTCAACAAGTTGTCCGACTCTGCAGTCGGTAGACGATCTCATCGTCAATCATATAAAATATGATTCTCTATCGATTTTTACCCCTAGTAACTTGTGATCATGAGTGTGCTCATCCAAATCACAATGGCTAGCCTAGTCGTACCCTTGTTTTCGCGTCTAGCCTGACTTACCCCGGCGCGTGGTGTATGCACGACACGTCGGTTTGGGTCAGGTCTTAGACTACATCTCTTGTTAGACTTACGCCAACACTCAGTGTATGCACGAGACGATGGTTCGGGTCAAGTCAAGATGTTATCAAGAAATCGGTTTCTATAAGATTGTCATGTCACGGCTTGAGTGTAGCTCAACAACCGTAACACGGGATTTACAGCTGCTAACTCCTAAAACAAGGAGGGCTACGATTTATCTTGAAAAATATTATTATCGTATTTGACTTAGGTATAGTCAATGGACTTACACAGTCATGATTCGACTCCTTGCAGTCCAACAGACGCGGCCAGGGAATTGACTAAGCCAGGACCACTTAACCCCTGGTCTAGCTAGGGTGGTCCAGCAAACTTAGCCAAGCACATTGGCCGACATCTTGATCCATTGAAGGAGGTTCATCAATTCTATGTTCGTTCATAAACTAAATAGCTTTTAATAAATACTAGTTAATCCTTATCAACTAGTTGATCCTTAAAATTCAAAATTTTTATGGATTTGTTGAACAACTTATATTAGATCATTATCAACTATAGGGTTCGTTTTGTTCATCGTGCTACCCCAATTTTTATTAGGATTTTAATAAAACAATTTCAACATTTTACAAATTTAGTCATTTAATGATAATCATCATTTAAACAATTTATGATAATGATTGTCAATTAAAGGGACTACCTTAATCTGGTATTAGGTTTTGATGTTGTATTTGTTTATTTACAACGTAGCATGTCACTAGTCATTAAAAATTTATCTTATAAACTTTTATTCAATTAGGCATCATAAAACCAAAAAATTTATCCTAAAGGGTTCATGAATAATTTATTCATCATGTCCATTAAACATAAACCAACTAATTTAATCACATAAATTAAAGGTTCAACAAAGTGACATATAAAGAGAACATGCAAGTTAAAATTATCTACAACATAAATAATTAATTTGCAAATCAAAAATTTAACATTTGTTATAAACGGGCTTTTGGTGGGCCTACCCGTTAGTGGGTATCCACCCATTATGTAACCCTACCACTATAAATATAGGGCTATGGTCTCCATAGCCGCCAAGTTTACAACACGTTATCAGCATGCTCGAAGCTAAGCCGAACCCCTGCCGACGGACGGACGCGACGCGAACGGGCTTCCTTCACCGAACGTCGCTAGATCCGGCGGGTAGGATCTAGAGGTAACTTTCTCACTAGATCTAAATTTTGAATATGCGCATATGTGGTGATTCAATTTTTTGGATCAATCGATCAAAAATATACCGTTTTTATTGTTAAAAATCACCCTTTTTCAATAAAAAACGTATTTTTGGAAGAACAAAACTGGTTTTCCCCACAAAAAATCGGATTTTTACCCATTTTTTTCTCCAAAAATCGCCAAAACCCTAAAAAGGGTTCACCCACGCCCACCCGTCGCCGGCAGCGGCGGGGCCTTCCCGCCGTCGCTGCGGCGGTGGGAACCCCCAGCCGCTGCAGGCGGGGGCTTCCCCGCCGCCTGCAGCGGCGGGCAACAACCCCCGCCGCGGCGGGCGGGGGCAACCCCTGCCGCGCGGGCGGGGGCTCCCCGCCGCCTGCAGCGGCGGGCAACCCCCGCCGCCGCCGGCGGGGGCAACCCCCGTCGCCTGCCGGCGGGCCCCCCCTCCCCGCCGCCTGCTGCGACAGACGGGCCCGCCCGCCAGTAGCGGGTACGGGCCCGGCGTGCGTACCCCAAAACCTTAACTAGAGTTTCTGACCCAGAAATTTTTTTTTTCGAATTTTCAAAATTTTTTCAGATTTAATAGCGATTCTTTTTCGTTATAATCTTGACCAAATTACATGTGATTTTTACTCATCGCAATTATATTTGGATTTATGATTTTCTTTAAAAACGTTTAAAAATTAAGAAGATCATGCGACCGCTCTGCCGTTAGTCAACTAACCTAACGGTGTATAACGTTGCCTAGTGGTCCAATAATTTTTAAACGGTAGATTTCATTTTCCATTATAAACTGCCTGTGATAAATAAATAAATTGCATGTGATGTATAAACTGCCTGTGATGATGCCTGCTGCATTATAACTGCCTGCGACGAATGATTAATATTTGTTGTGGTTTTGGATCGGCTAGTGATCACCATTTTACTTTTCATGCATTATTTTCCTTTTTTTGAGAGAAAAATGTAGTGAGGATAATTTTGTAAAATTACAAGCCCGGCAGACGCCTCAAGAAGATAAAGGACTATTCCAGAAGAATAGGCGCCCCACGGGGTTCCCGAGTTGTACTTTCTTTCTTTTTGGGACTGTAATGGACTGTAATTAATTATGATGATTAACCGATCCACGCAACAAATATTTATGTCTGATGTACTTGATTATTTATTTTTTCTGCAAAAATATCTAATTAATGCTATCTTTTTACATGCTAGAGTGATAAATGGCCAAAATTGCGAAAGTCGATTTCGACGTTTTGGATGCTTCAGGAAAGAATTACTTAAGCTGGCAGTTGGATATAAAATTCCATCTACGAGCACAGGGATTGAGTCACGCCATCGCTTTAGGTGATAAGGTTTCTGATATAGATAAAGCGAAAGCAATTATCTATATCAGACGCCATATCGATCGGACCCTGAAGGCCGAGTACCTAACGGTGGAAGACTCGTATGAGTTGTGGACCGCCCTCGAGGACAGGTATAAACATCAAAGAGATGTTATACTACCTCGAGCGCGATATGAATGGGAGAACCTCCGTCTCCAAGACTTCAAGTCTATTTCCGAGTACAACTCGGCACTCTTTAGCATCACCTCACGCCTGAAGTTGTGTGGTGAAAAGGTGACGGAGGAACGCATGTTAGAGAAGACGTATACATCATTCCATGAGAAGGATGTCATACTGATGCAACAGTATCGTGAACGAAAGTTCACAAAATACTCTGAGCTTCTCTCATGCCTTCTGATGGCAGAGCAGAATCGTGACCTCCTTCTGGCCACCCACAACTCACGCCCTACCGACACTGCTCCTGCGCCTGAAGCGCACCACAGCTCCTTCCAGAAGAAAAGGGGCAACTTCAAAGGCAAACCCCAGAAGGGTAAGACCATGAAGAAGCAGGCTCGAGGACCCCCTCCAAGAAACAACTAAGATGGAAAGAAGAAAAATGTGTGGAAAAGAAAGGACAACGGCCAGACTTCTGCCCCCAGAAAGGACTGGGAAGATAAATGCCACAGGTGTGGCATGACTAGACACTGGTCCAGAAATTGTCGTACTCCACGCCACCTTCAGGAGTTGTACAAAGCAAGCCAGAAGCAAGCTGAGACAAACCTGGCGGTTCAAGAAAACCTGGCACCAATCAGGTTCATCACTGAGGACTTCTCCAACGATGACCTGCTCGACTGAGGACATTTATCTACTTTATATATGCATTGTAATTTTTTCCTTTTGAGAAACAATTTATCTGCTTATCTCTGGCATGTTTAAGTACTTTTCAGACATCAACTTAATTTTCGTAGTATATTCCTTTGTGTTTTTGCCTTATACTGCGACATTCTTCTTTTAAAATAGATGGACTTTAAATGCCTGGTGGACAGTGCCTCTACGCACACGATCCTCCAAGACATCTGCTTTTTTAAAGCATTAATAAATACGATGACACCGTAAATACGATTTCCGGTCCATCAAGTATCATTGAAGGATCAGGGGAAGCACATTTTATGCTCCCCAACAGTACAAAACTACTTATAAAAGATGCCCTTCTCTCCCCTAGCTCGCATAGAAACCTGTTAAGCTTTAAAGATATCCGCTTAAACGGATACCACCTAGAAACGGTGAGCAAAGGAAACAGTGAATACCTTGATGTAACGTCTCATAAAAACGGTGCTAAAAACACCGTCGAACGTTTTGAGGGACTCCCGTCGGGTCTCTACCACACAAGGATCAGAGCAATGGAAGCAAACACATTGGAGCACCAGAAGTGCCAACCAGAATTCAAACTCTGGCACGATAGACTAGGACACCCTGGAAGGAATATGATGTGTCGCATCATATCCCAATCCCGTGGAATTAATCCGAAAAGCCTGACGCTACTTCGGAAGGGTGCAAATCCTTGTCCCCCTTGTTACAAAGGGAAATTGATTACGAGACCATCCACCCTGAAGGTGGACTCTGAGTCTCCAGGCTTCCTAGAGAGAATACATGGTGACATTTGCGGACCTATTCACCCCGCAAGTGGACCATTTCGGTACTACATGGTACTAATCGACGCATCTTCAAAATGGTCATATGTGTGCCTCTTGTCCACCCGCAACGTAGCCTTTGCAAAGCTACTTGCACAAATTATAAAATTGCGGGCACATTTCCCAGACAACCAGATCAAGAAATTGCGTCTGGACAATGCTGGGGAATTCACCTCACAAGTCTTCCTAGACTACTGCCAAGCAACCGGCATAGAAGTTGAACATCCTGTAGCTCATGTTCACACCCAGAATGGGTTAGCCGAATCTCTCATAAAGAGACTACAATGGATCGCTAGACCATTGTTAATGCAATGCCAGTTGCCGGTATGTGCATGGGGACATGCCATACAGCATGCTGCATCGCTGATAAGATTACGACCGTCAGGTAGTCAATCTTATTCTCCGATGCAACTTGCATATGGGAACCCGCCCGATATCTCTCACTTGAGGATATTCAGATGTGCTGTCTATGTCCCCATAGCACCACCGCAGAGAACCAAGATGGGTCCTCAACGGTGTCTTGGTATCTATATTGGCTTCGACTCACCATCGATCATTAGATACCTCGAACCCCTTACAGGGGACGCCTTTAAAGCACGTCTATCAGATTGTGAGTTTGATGAAAGCATTTTTCCAAAACTAGGCATTAACACACAGAAGCCAGAAGCTTCAAAGACCATTACATGGGACACAAAGACTTTATCCCATTTTGATCCGCGCACAAATCAATGTGAAGAAGAGATCCTGAAGATCCTTCAAATTCAGAACACAGTTCACATTTTACCGGATAAATTCACTGACAACCAGAAGATTGTCAGATCACACGTCCCTGCTGCAAATACGCCAGCTAGGACTGACATACCCAAAGATGGATGCAATCCACCTGCAGCAGAAGCGGCCGTACCTCAACAAAAAAGAGGACGACCCCCAGGCTCCAAAGATAAGAATCCTCGAAAGAGGAAAAATCCTGGAGCAACAATAACGATACCACCACAGGATGCTGAGCTCAGCCCAGCTACCTCTCCACTCCTAACAACCCCTGAAGAGGAAAATATAGGAGAAATTTCTTTAAACTATGTACGTACCGGGGAGGTACTGGACAGAAAAAGCACAATCATCGATGATAACTTCGCGCTCATTATTGCCACTCACGTCACTGAATACGACGATGAGACCGATCCACGCTCTCTAGCAGAATGTAAACGCAGAGAGGATTGGCCAAAGTGGAACGAGGCAATAGGAGTAGAGCTGGACTCACTCTCGAAGCGCAAAGTTTTTGGACCTGTAGTCCTAACACCAAAAGGTGTTAAACCTATGGGATATAAATGGGTATTCGTGAGAAAAAGAAACGAGAATAATGAGATCGTGCGCTATAAAGCGCGCCTTATTGCACAAGGTTTCTCCCAACGACCAGGAATAGACTATGACGATACCTATTCCCCGGTCATGGATGCGATCACTTTCCGTTTCATTATCGGCCTATCCATAAAGGAAGGTCTGGATATGCAGCTCATGGACGTTGTGACTGCATATCTATACGGAAATATAGATAAGGACATCTATATGAAAATCCCAGACGGATACAAACTACCGACAAAATGACAGAAAGACCTCGGGACGTCGATTTTGTCAAACTCCAGAGATCACTGTATGGTCTAAAACAGTCAGGTAGAATGTGGTACAACAGACTGAGTGAATTCCTAGTGCAACAAGGATTCACAACAAATGAAGTCTGCCCTTGCATCTTCATACGAGCAAAGGGAATAGGATTCGTAATTATCGCCGTCTACATAGACGACTTGAACATCATCGGATCTCCTGCAGAGATAGATGAGATATCCAAAAGTCTCACACAGACTTTTGAGATGAAAGACCTCGGCAAAACGAAGTTTTGCCTAGGCCTACAAATTGAACATTTAAGCGGAGGAATCCTGTTGCACCAATCGACATATACAAAGAAAGTGCTGAAAAACTTTCTTATGGACAAATGTCATCCGCTTAGCACACCAATGGTCGTCAGATCATTGGATGTTGAAACAGACCCCTTCCGACCGCTGGAAGAGGGGGAGGAAACACTGGGTCCTGAAGTACCCTACTTAAGTGCAATTGGAGCACTCCTATACCTGGCAAACTGCACGCGTCCCGATATAGCGTTCGCAGTAAATCTACTAGCCAGATACAGTTCAGCGCCCTCAAAGCGCCACTGGAACGGAGTGAAACAACTTCTGCGCTACCTCCAAGGGTCTGTAGACATGGGACTATACTTCAAGAAAGGTGTATCCACCGACCTGGTCGGTTACGCAGATGCGGGATACAGGTCCGACCCACATACCGCAAAGTCCCAGACCGGTTTCGTATTCACATACGGTGGGACGGCCATCTCATGGAGATCTGTGAAGCAGACAGCCACAGTGACCTCATCCAACCACTCCGAGCTCATCGCGATCCACGAAGCTAGCAGAGAATGCTTTTGGCTTCGATCAGTCATCAACCACATCCTCAAGACCACCGGCCTGAAGACGGGAGATCTTGGGCCAACCACCATGTACGAAGACAATGCTGCCTGCATCGCTCAACTACGAGGTGGCTACATCAAAGGTGCCAGGACGAAGCACATTTCCCCCAAGCTCTTCTGGACGCATGAACAGCAAGTGGACTACCAGATCGACATCCAGCAGATCCAGTCCTGCAACAACCTGGCTGACCTATTCACTAAAGCTTTGCCTTGCAGTACCTTTAGAAAACTTGTACTAGGAATTGGGATGAGACAGCTGAGAGATGTACAAGCCTGAAGCTTGTACTTATCAGGGGGAGTTAACGTAGTGATGTACTCTTTTTCCTTGGTTGTTGGTTTTTCCCTCTAGGTTTTCCACAGTCAAAGGTTTTAACGAGGCAGCCACATTAACTCTGGATCCAGAAGTATCCACCACTGATGTTATCCATCGATCAGGGGAAGTTATAGAGACTTGTACTCTTTTCCCTTAGCCAACCAAAGGTTTTAATGAGGCAAGCACTCTTAAACTTAGAGATCCAGAAGTATCTCCAGCCCCATGATCAAATAAGCTTCATGAACCCTGAAGCGTTCACCATGGCTTACAACAATGGATGGCTAAGGGGAAGTGTTATAAACGGGCTTTTGGTGGGCCTACCCGTTAGTGGGTATCCACCCATTATGTAACCCTACCACTATAAATATAGGGCTATGGTCTCCATAGCCGCCAAGTTTACAACAACATTTAAATTTAAAGATCTAAAATTTTAAAGCTTGAAACACTTTTATCACATAAAATTAGGCATCATAAAAATTATCAAATAATTTTAAATGCAAACCGAAGCTTTAAAATTAATGAACATTTTAAGATTAAATTATCTCATAAAATAATCTTTGTAACTAAAAGAAAATAATTTTTAATCCCATCACATGAAATAAAAATCTTTCTCTCAATGTTACATCTTCTCGAAATAATTTTAAAACAATTTTAAAATTTGTTGAAATAATTTTAAAGCTTTCAGACAAAGTTAAGACCTTTCAACCTTTATGTAACTAAAAAGAAAATAATTTTTTTTAATATCATCATATGAAAAAAAAATTTTCTTGATGTTACATAAACTTTAAATCCTTTTAAATGCTTACTAAAATTATTTTATCTCATAAAATAAAATTTTTAAAACATTTAAACATATAAGACTTATTAAAATTATCACATAAAATTTAAAACGTCCCCAAAAAATTTCATGTTATAAAAACAATTTTTAAAACACAAAAATTTGATTTAACCAATTTTAACATAAAGTTAAAATATTCGTATGTTCAAAAACAAGCAATTTTAATAATTTAAAATCGCCGCAATCAAGATTTACAAGCATAACCGCGGCTCGGATACCACTGAATGGTTTTGGCGGACCCTTAGAGCTCAGATCTGTGCCCGTCCCAAGTCGGACGGACCAAAGAGGCATAAAGCGCAGCGGAAAAATAAGAAAGCTAGCTAAACATTTTAACTAGGCCCTGAGAGAGCCAGAACCTAACCCAATCTATGCCAACTTGGGGTGGATCTGACCACCCCAAGAGGGATCTATCCTACTGCGACGAAATTAAATTACACTAAAATTACTTAGAGAACATACCCGGAATCTCAACCCTGGGGCGGGCAAGATGTACCGCACCGGCTTCTGACGCTCCTCGTAGCCGAACCGCCTTGACTTGATTCACCCGAGTCGCCTCGCACCTTCGAACCGATCCGTCCGAGCCGACACCCGTCTCCAAGCCGATCACACGCGGTAGAAGGTTTCACTTGGGCAGACCCACGTCTTAGACGTCTCGATTAGAATCCAAACCCCCTTCATAGTCTTGCTAGGACTAGTCAGGAGAATATGAAGAAGAGAGAAAGAATAGTTTAAGTCGTAGATCGAGCTTGCTCTAAAATCCGGAGCTACTCGATCGAAGACTTGGTGCATTTTTCAACGAAGAGAGTGCACCCCTATTTATACAGGGAGTCGGCACCTCTCCTTTCGTTGCAAGCAATGTGGGACAAAAACAAAATAGAAGAGAAATTAATTTAGCTAATTTAGCTTAATTGAAGTTTAGTAAGCCTTTCGTAAAGGCCAACTTCAACAAATTAATCCTCTTCATCCATTAAACATTAGACACCAAACAAGCTAGCATTTCGAAGGGCTTCGAATGGTGAACCCGTAGGAATGAACGGTGATGAATTTTGAATTCATTTGACCCCTCAAACAATTGTCCAAAGATGGGCAAAAAATTCAATTTTCGTAACCGTCAAAAGGGGTTTCAAAAAACCCTATTAACTTAAGTTGCCGGCGCACCCGCTAGGCTTAGCAGGCGCGTCCGTCCAAGGCAATGGGTGGGCGGGTGGCCGGCCCGTTGGACAGTGGGAGTGTGCCCGTTGCAACCAGCGGGCCGTGCCCGCTGTGCAGCGGGCGCACCCCCGCTGCTACCAGCGGGCCGTGCTGTCCCAGCAGGCGCGCGTCCGCTATTTCCAGCGGGCTGCGCCCGCTGAAACAGTGAGCAGTGCCCCTTTTCTCCTTGCGGATGGACCCGTTAGCCCAAGTGGGTCTAACCCACTTTGCCTCAGACTGTTTTTGCGTTTCCCGGCTCGTTTGAGCTCCGATTTGGACGCGGTTTGAACCTGCGTTTAGACCGGGACGATCCCGTCAATCAGGTAACCCTTTCCAATGCTTATGTTCCTACAAATATTGTCGTAAATAGTTTACGACATGTTTAATCTTTGTTTGCATTAAATGCAACATTGTCCCTATTGCATCTATGACTTAGTCTCACAAGGGTCACCGGATCTTGGCCTAGGACCCAACTATCCAATAAGGGAGCCCAATGATTCTTTATTCCATTTCATCGAATGAATTTCTCTTATTAATCTTCCTATTACTAAGACACGAACGCTACTCGGTGTGAGACCCTACAGCACGACCTTACTACAGTTTGGGGCTCGAAACCCCTAGACGACGGTCACCACAAGCAGCAGTTGTCGTCCCTGTTTCAGAATCATCATAACGTGATCGACCCATTGACAAAAGTATCGTTGCGTTCACTTTGGCTGTGTTAGTGAAGAATACCGTTAGCTATAGTCCCTTCGTCAAGACTGTGTCTCTATTGGCCTAGGGTACGGTTTACTGTCAACCCCATTAGACAACATTGGTCAGTATACGACGGTCTTTGTGGTATTCATGTTGTACATCTTACAACGTACCCCTACCGAGGATTAACACAAAGACCGTACTGAGCCGTGACACTAACTTCCCTTTAACGGAAGAGACAAATCCCATCTTAGTCATCTACTCGCCTCGAGAGCTTTTAGGTGTAACCCAACCAAAGATCTTTCAGCAGGCCTAGCCTCGAAGCTAGATCATAGGTCTAAGCGACACTGTTCACTTACAGGTTCGTACAAATGACTTCATGTCTTAAGGACCAGCTTACCTATCATCACCCTAGAGTTATTATAGACAGTTTAGTTAAAGTTAACCATATAATAACTCTAAGTTGGTCGTTCAGTGAACTCATTCTCCAATGAGCACCTGTGTCTCGTCTCCGACTTCACCAAGTCGAATGACTATGAGATCATCATTACCCCAAGGTAAGACAAAGACACAGTGGTCTATCCGATGTGTCGATATCCAGTTCTCGACACATCTATGACCACGAACCGTTTAAGACTAAAGTTTCTATTCGGTCGCTTACTACTTATAATGGAGATCTTATCTGGATACGTAAGGACCTAGCTATAAGTTTATGGACATTATCTAAGTATATTATTCATTCGAATATATACTTAGGATATGAATACCATATAATATATTAACAAGACGTACACTTAAGATAAATCACTTTCTGGGCATTTATCCTCCTACATGTATAAGGTGGAAGAAGGTGTGAGAGTTGTATTCTGATACCTCTGTTGTAGATCTCGAAGATCTGCCCCCTTGAGATGATGCCTTCCCTCTCTTCATAAAGGAGAGTCATCCCTCCATTATAATGGGCCATGGTGGGACCGTATGGCCGTCATTCATGGGACGTGCAAATGGGAAAATGTTGACCCCCACTAATTGCGCTCGTTTGATGAGGGGATGAATGCCATGATGGTGGCTGCCATAATTGGCGAGTGATGGCCATGAAGGTGGCTGCCATGATTAGCGAGTGATGGCCATGAAGGTGTCTGCCATGATTGGCAAGTGATGGCCATGAAGGTGGCTGCCATGATTGGCGAGTGATGGCCATGAAGGTGGCTGCCATCATTGGCGAGTGCTTCCTCGATTTGGGGAGCGATTTCCTCCACTACAGAAAGTGCACAGTCTTTTGGGCTTTCGTCTTGGGTGGAGAAGCACGGCCCGTCCATGAGTTCCTTGGGCCAAAGCCTAAGGTCGTATCATGTAGGTTGACTGGTCGTGGTTGGCTTGGCTCCTTTGGGCCCGTCAAAATGGTCGTACCAAAATCCAAATGGGACAAAAAATTAGGATCGTATAGACCTTTTTGACTCATTTTCAATCCCAACGAACCCACTAAGCAATTATTATCCGTTAAAGCTAGGAATAGCAATATTACGGGTCGAGGTGGGTATTTAACTACCCAAGCTTGCCCAGACCCATCTTCGGGCCGGGGCGGGTCGGGTCTCGGGCGGGGGCAGGTGCAGGTAATTTCTTACCAAAACCGGGCCGTGCCGTGCCGTGCCGTGTCGGTTGGGTCAGATCATTACTGCCATCCCTATGAATCCTAAATAAAAGTTTTATTTGGAAATTGGGTGAATTGTGATTTATTTGGTAATTTGGAATTAGGAATTGGCCCAATTGGAAGAACAATGGAACAAAGTAAGAGTTATGGGTTATTGGCTGACCCCATGGTCTGCATCAAAATAGTAAGATTTTTTTAGAACCTCTATAGTTTGCCGGAGCGGGCTGGGGCGCATACAAAGCCCAAGCTTGCCCCGACTCGTCTGCGGGCTGGGTCGGGTCGGGTCAAAACCGGGTCGGGCTAGGTCATTATTGCCATCTCTAGTTAAAATATTGGGAATTATTGCTACGCACACACGACCGTCTTTACTATCTGCACTTACTCTCCGCACGACCACTTATTTACAAGCTTGCCATTACTCTCCCACACAACCCACTTATTTACAAGTTTTCCATTATTACTCTTTTATCCTCGTCTGTACCCAACCCCTGTGAAAACCGATGGGGGGCTGGATAGGTCGGATGAGGGGGAGGTGGGGCTGGGAATGTCGGAGGAGCGGGTGACGGAGGTGGGCTGGGGATGTCGGAGGAGAGGATGACGGATGGGACGTGGCTGGGGAGGTCGGGGCTGAGAATGTTGAAGGACTAGTCATAACCCGTGCCCATCGGGCACAGTGAAGGTCGTCTTTCGGGTGCAAAACCAAGGAGGACAGTCAGTTCATGGATGAAAGGGCGACAGGATAGTCGTTTCTCGGACACAAGAATGATCAACGTGCATTAAAACAACATTTTCACAATGTTAGCTACTTCACAATAACATAAATTTTCTATTTTTTGAACCAACAATAGGAAAGTAGTTCACAAGTGTCGTTGGCATTTTTTTGTTTTTTGTCTCAGTATTTGGATGGAAATTTACACAGCTAAAGAAACTAACATCTCTGTGATTTGCGCGATTTTACACAGCCAAAAAGCTAACATCTATGTGATCTCGTTCATTTTCTTAAAATCCAAAAACTACTATGAGAGGAAAGAACGGAAAGAAGCGATAACGATGAGATGGTTTAGAATTATTTACCCTAAAACCTCCCATGGATTGCAACGACTTATGAAGCTCCCGTCGTCGCTACGATCTGCGTGCTCTCGAGAAGCACCTCCCTTCTAAGAACGAAAGACAAAGAAGGGATTGATAAGACGAAAACAAAAACCCTAGTATCAAGGAAATCAATAGAGAAATCAACAGAACTTGCGGTAACTCGAAAAACGAAAGTTTTTTGTTTTTAATCCTATGCTTGTCAAACAGAGAAATAAAAAACCCTATATATAAGCCAGTTGTAGACCATAGCATGCTCAAGATTACACCAGTGGTTCAACGTTTAAGGTTCTAAATGCATCTTGCGAGTCCGTGATGACGATCACTTAAGCAAAAACTCTTTTAATTAAAGAAGACAAATCAATGAAGACAGTTCGCATAGATACACTTTCCCACATGTAGCTTGAATACCTGATTCGACATCCACTGAGGCCTTTTGTTTGGTTCACTGCAGTCACCAACGCGTGAATTCGGAGAAATCATCGGAGAATGCTGAGAAATCAACCGAGAATCCTTCGTTCCACAAATCGAGATCGGAGGAGTTGAGGGATCGAGGACAATTAGGCGCGATATGAGGAGTTGAGAAATCGGTTCTGTGAATCGTTCTTCCTGTTATGGGGGTGGTTCAGAAAAATGGGAGGTTGTCAAACTGGTTTCATGTTATGCTTTTCATTTATCGGGTTTCGTGTTAAAAACCTTCCGTTTTGATAGTGAGGATAAAAAACTTTAATTTTTTAATGTTATGCTTGTCAAACAGGTGTGTGCGGTTAGGGGGTATGTGAAAAATGAGATGTCCAAAAAATTCGGTTTCCACAAAGAACGTTAGATGTGCACAAAAATTAAAATGGCAAAGTTTTGTTTTTTTGGAAAAGCACAATCATCATTTTTTTGTCCCAGTCATATTGTGGGTGCCATGTAGGACAAAAGTCCTGAATTGTATAATAGACTAGTCATAACCCGTGCTCATCAGGCGCGGCGAAAGTCGTCTTCCGGGTGCAAAACCAAGGAGGACAGTCAGTTCATGGGTGAAAGGGCGACATGATAGTCGTCTCTCGGACACAAGAATGATCAACATGCATTAAAACAACATTTTCACAATGTTAGCTACTTCACAATAACATAAATTTTCTATTTTTTGAACCAACAATAGGAAAGTAGTTCACAAGTGTCGTTGGCATTTTTTTGTTTTTTGTCTCAGTATTTGGATGGAAATTTACACAGCTAAAAAAAGCTAACATCTCGGTGATCTGCGCGATTTTACACAGCCAAAAAGCTAACATCTATGTGATCTCGTTCATTTTCTTAAAATCCAAAAACTACTATGAGAGGAAAGAACGGAAAGAAGCGATAACGATGAGATGGTTTAGAATTATTTACCCTAAAACCTCCCATGGATTGCAACGACTTATGAAGCTCCCGTCGTCGCTACGATCTGCGTGCTCTCGAGAAGCACCTCCCTTCTAAGAACGAAAGACAAAGAAGGGATTGATAAGACGAAAACAAAAACCCTAGTATCAAGAAAATCAATAGAGAAATCAACAGAACTTGCGGTAACTCGAAAAACGAAAGTTTTTGGTTTTTAATCCTATGCTTGTCAAACAGAGAAATCAAAAACCTTATATATAAGCCAGTTGTAGACCATAGCATGCTCAAGATTACACCAATGGTTCAACGTTTAAGGTTCTAAATGCATCTTGCGAGTCCATGATGACGATCACTTAAGCAAAAACTCTTTTAATAAAGAAGACAAATCAATGAAGACAGTTCGCATAGATACACTTTCCCACATGTAGCTTGAGTACCTGATTCGACATCCACTGAGGCCTTTTGTTTGGTTCACTGCAGTCACCAACGCGTGAATTCGGAGAAATCAACGGAGAATGCTGAGAAATCAACCGAGAATCCTTCGTTCCACAAATAGAGATCGGAGGAGTTGAGTGATCGAGGACGATTAGGCGTGACATGAGGAGTTGAGAAATCGGTTCTGTGAATCGTGCTTCCTGTTATGGGGGTGGTTCAGAAAAATGGGAGGTTGTCAAACTGGTTTCATGTTATGCTTTTCATTTATCGGTTTTCATGTTTAAAACCGTTTAGTTTTGGTTGTGAGGATAAAAAACTTTAATTTTTTAATGTTATGCTTGTCAAACAGGTGTGTGCGGTTAGGGGGTATGTGAAAAATGAGATGTCCAAAAAATTCGGTTTCCACAAAGAACGTTAGATGTGCACAAAAATTAAAATGGCAAAGTTTTGTTTTTTTGGAAAAGCACAATCATCATTTTTTTTTCCCAGTCATATTGTGGGTGCCATGTAGGACAAAAGTCCTGAATTGTATAATAGACTAGTCATAACCCGTGCTCATCAGGCGCGGCGAAAGTCGTCTTCCGGGTGCAAAACCAATGAGGACAGTCAGTTCATGGGTGAAAGGGCGACATGATAGTTGTCTCTCGGACGCAAGAATGATCAACATGCATTAAAACAACATTTTTGTTATAAACGGGCTTCTTGGTGGGCCTACCCGTTAGTGGGTATCCACCCATTATGTAACCCTACCACTATAAATATAGGGCTATGGCCTTCATAGCCGCCAAGTTTACAACACGTTATCAGCACGCTCAAAGCTAAGCCGAACCCCTGCAGACGGACGGACGCGACGGACGGACGCGACGCGAACGGGCTTCCTTCACCGAACGTCGCTAGATCCGGCGGGTAGGATCTAGAGGTAACTTTCTCCCTAGATCTAAATTTTGTATATGCGCATATGTGGTGATTCAATCTTTTTTGGCTCAATCGATCAAAAACACACCGTTTTTATCGCTAAAAATCACCCTTTTTCAATAAAAAACGTATTTTTGGAAGAAAAAATTGGGTTTTCCCACTAAAAATCGGATTTTTACCCGTTGTTTTCCCCCAAAAATCACCCAAACCCGATATAGGGTTCACCCACGCCCCCCCCCCCGTCGCAGGCAGCGGCGGGGCCTTCCCGCAGTCGCTGCGGCGGCGGGAACCCCCCGCCCCTGCAGGCGGGGGTTTCCCCGCCGCCTGCAGCGGCAGGCAACCCCCGCCGCCGCCGGCGGGGGCAACCCCCGCCGCTGCAGGAGGGGGCTCCCCACCGCCTGCAGCGGCGGGGCACCCCCGCTGCCCCGCCGCCTGCAGCGGCGGGCAACCCCAGCCGCCTGCAGCGGCGGGCCCCACCCCTTCCCCGCCGCCTGATGCGGCGAACGGGCCCGCCCGCCAGTAGCGGGTACGGGCCCGGCGTGCGTACCCCAAAACCCTAACTAGGGTTTCTGACCCAGAAAATTTTTTCGAATTTTCAAAAATTTTTCAGATTTAATTACGATTCTCTTTCGTTATAATCTGGACCAAATTGCATGTGATTTTTACTCATCGCGATTATATTTGGATTTTTGATTTTCTTTAAAAAACGTTTAAAAATTAAGAAGATCCTGCGACCGCTCTGCCGTTAGTCAACTAACCTAACGGTGCATGACGTTGCCTAGTGGTCCAATAATTTTTAAACGGTAGATCTCATTTTCCATTATAAACTGCCTGTGATGAATAAATAAATTGCCTGCGATGTATAAACTGCCTGTGATGATGCCTGCTGCATTATAACTGCCTGCGACGAATGGTTAATATTTGCTGTGGTTTTGGATCGGCTAGTTTATCACCATTTTTATTTTTCATGCATTATTTTCTTTTTGAGAGAAAAATGTAGTGAGGATAATTTTGTAAAATTACAAGCCCGGCGGACGCCTCAAGAAGATGAAGGACTATTTCAGAAGAATAGGGGCCCCACGGGGGTTCCCGAGTTGTACTTTCTTTCTTTTTGGGACTGTAATGGACTGTAATTATCTATGGTGATTAGCCGATCCACGCAGCAAATATTTATGTCTGATGTGCTTGATTATTTATTTTTTCGCAAAATATCTAATTAATGCTATCTTTTTACATGCTAGAGTGATAAATAGCCAAAATTACGAGCGTCGATTTCGACGTTTTGGATGCTTCAGGAAAGAATTACTTAAGCTGGCAGCTGGATGTAAAATTCCATCTGCGAGCACAGGGATTGAGTCACGCCATCACCTTAGGCGATAAGGTTTCTGATATAGATAAAGTGAAAGCAATTATCTATATCAGACGCCATATCGATCGGACCCTGAAGGCCGAGTACCTAACGGTGGAAGACTCGTATGAGTTGTGGACCGCCCTCGAGGACAGGTATAAACATCAAAGGGATGTTATCCTACCTCGAGCGCGATATGAATGGGAGAACCTCCGTCTCTAAGACTTCAAGTCTATTGCCGAGTACAACTCGGCACTTTTCAGCATCACCTCACGCCTGAAGTTGTGTGGTGAAAAGGTGACGGAGGAACGCATGTTAGAGAAGACGTATACATCATTCCATGAGAAGGATGTCATACTGATGCAACAGTATCGTGAACGAAAGTTCACAAAATACTCTGATCTTCTCTCATGCCTTCTGATGGCAGAGCAGAATCATGACCTCCTTCTGGCCACCCATAACTCACGCCCTACCGGCACTGCTCCTGCGCCTGAAGCGCACCACAGCTCCTTCCAGAAGAAAAGGGGCAACTTCAAAGGCAAACCCCAGAAGGGCAAGACCATGAAGAATCAGGCTCGAGGACCCCCTCCAAGAAACAACCAAGAGGGGAAGAAGAAAAATGTGTGGAAGAGAAAAGACGACGGCCAGACTTCTGCCCCCAGAAAGGACTGGGAAGATAAATGCCACAGGTGTGGCATGACTGGACACTGGTCCAGAAATTGTCGTACTCCACGCCACCTTCAGGAGTTGTACAAAGCAAGCCAGAAGCAAGCTGAGACAAACCTGGCGGTTCAAGAAAACCTGGCACCAATCAGGTTCATCGCCGAGGACTTCTCCAACGATGACCTGCTCGACTGAGGACATTTATCTACTTTATATGCATTGTAGTTTTTTCCTTTTGAGAAACAATTTATCTGCTTATCTCTGGCATGTTTTAAGTACTTTTTCAGACATCAAGTTAATTTTCGTGGTATATACCTTTGTGTTTTTGCCTTATACTGCGACTTTTCTTTAAAATAGATGGACTTTAAATGCCTAGTGGACAGTGCCTCTACGCACACGATCCTCCAAGACATCTGCTTTTTTCAAAGCATTAATAAATACGATGGCACCGTAAATACGATTTCCGGTCCATCAAGTATCATTGAAAGATCAGGGGAAGCACATTTTATGCTCCCCAATGGTACAAAACTACTCATAAAAGATGCCCTTCTCTCCCCTAGCTCGCATAGGAACCTGTTGAGCTTTAAAGATATCCGCTTAAACGGATACCACCTAGAAACAGTGAGCAAAGGAAACAGTGAATACCTTGATGTAACGTTCCATAAAAACGGTGCTAAAAACACCGTCGAACGTTTTGAGGGACTCCCGTCGGGTCTCTACCACACAAGGATCAGAGCAATGGAAGCAAACACATTGGAGCACCAGAAGTGCCAAAATCAACCAGAATTCAAACTCTGGCACGATAGACTTGGACACCCCGGAAGGAATATGATGCGTCGCATCATATCCCAATCCCGTGGAATTAATCCGAAAAGCCTGACGCTACTTCGGAAGGGTGCAAATCCTTGTCCCCCTTGTTACAAAGGGAAATTGATTACGAGACCATCCACCCTGAAGGTGGACTCTGAGTCTCCGAGCTTCCTAGAGAGAATACATGGTGACATTTGCGGGCCTATTCACCCCGCAAGTGGACCATTTCGGTACTACATGGTACTAATCGACGCATCTTCAAAATGGTCATATGTGTGCCTCTTGTCCACCCGCAACGTAGCCTTTGCAAAGCTACTTGCACAAATTATAAAATTGCGGGCACATTTCCCAGACAACCAGATCAAGAAATTGCGTCTGGACAATGCTGGGGAATTCACCTCACAAGTCTTCCTAGACTACTGCCAAGCAACCGGCATAGAAGTTGAACATCCTGTAGCTCATGTTCACACCCAGAACGGGTTAGCCGAATCTCTCATAAAGAGACTACAATGGATCGCTAGACCATTGTTAATGCAATGCCAGTTGCCGGTATGTGCATGGGGACATGCCATACTGCACGCTGCATCACTGATAAGATTACGACCGTCAGGTAGTCAATCTTATTCTCCGATGCAACTTGCATATGGGAACCTGCCCGATATCTCTCACTTGAGGATATTCGGATGTGCTGTCTATGTCCCCATAGCACCACCGCAGAGAACCAAGATGGGTCCTCAACGGCGTCTTGGTATCTATATTGGTTTCGACTCACCATCGATCATTAGATACCTCGAACCCCTTACAGGGGATGCCTTTAAAGCACGTCTAGCAGATTGTGAGTTTGATGAAAGCATTTTTCCAAAACTAGGCATTAACACACAGAAGCCAGAAGCTTCAAAGACCATTACATGGGACACAAAGACCTTATCCCATTTTGATCCGCGCACAAATCAATGTGAAGAAGAGATCCTGAAGATCCTTCAAATTCAGAACACAGTTCACATTTTACCGAATAAATTCACTGACAACCAGAAGATTGTCAGATCACACGTCCCTGCTGCAAATACGCCAGCTAGGATTGACATACCCAAAGATGGATGCAATCCACCTGTAGCAGAAGCGGCCGTACCTCAACAAAAAAGAGGACGACCCCCAGGCTCCAAAGATAAGAATCCTCGAAAGAGGAAAAATCCTGGAGCCACAATAACGATACCACCACAGGATGCTGAGCTCAGCCCAGCTACCTCCTCACTCCTAACAACCCCTGAAGAGGAAAATATAGGAGAAATTTCATTAAACTATGTACGTACCGGGGAGGTACTGGACAGAAAAAGCACAATCATCGATGATAACTTCGCGCTCATTATTGCCACTCACGTCACTGAATACGACGATGAGACCGATCCACGCTCTCTAGCAGAATGTAAACGCAGAGAGGATTGGCCAAAGTGGAACGAGGCAATAGGAGTAGAGCTGGACTCACTCTCGAAGCGCAAAGTTTTTGGACCTGTAGTCCTAACACCAAAAGGTGTTAAACCTGTGGGATATAAATGGGTATTCGTGAGAAAAAGAAACGAGAATAATGAGATCGTGCGCTATAAAGCGCGCCTTGTTGCACAAGGTTTTTCCCAACGACCAGGAATAGACTATGACGATACCTATTCCCCGGTCATGGATGCGATCACTTTCCGTTTCATTATCGGCATATCCACGAAGGAAGGTCTAGATATGCAGCTCATGGACGTTGTGACTGCATACCTGTACGGAAATATAGATAAGGACATCTATATGAAAATCCCAGACGGATACAAACTACCGACAAAAATGACAGAAAGACCTCGGGACGTCTATTCCGTCAAACTCCAGAGATCACTGTATGGTCTCAAACAGTCAGGTAGAATGTGGTACAACAGACTGAGTGAATTCCTAGTGCAACAAGGATTCACAACAAATGAAGTCTGCCCTTGCATCTTCATACGAGCAAAGGGAACAGGATTCGTAATTATCACCGTCTATGTAGACGACTTGAACATCATCGGATCTCCTGCAGAGATAGATGAGATATCCAAAAGTCTCACACAGACTTTTGAGATGAAAGACCTCGGCAAAACGAAGTTTTGCCTAGGCCTACAAATTGAACATTTAAGCGGAGGAATCCTGTTGCACCAATCGACATACACCAAGAAAGTGCTGAAAAACTTTCTTATGGACAAATGTCATCCGCTTAGCACACCAATGGTCGTCAGATCATTGGATGTTGAAACAGACCCCTTCCGACCGCTGGAAGAGGGGGAGGAAACACTGGGTCCTGAAGTACCCTACTTAAGTGCAATTGGAGCACTCCTATACCTGGCAAACTGCACGCGTCCCGATATAGCGTTCGCAGTAAACCTACTAGCCAGATACAGTTCAACGCCCTCAAAGCGCCACTAGAACGGAGTGAAACAACTTCTGCGCTACCTCCAAGGGTCTGTAGACATGGGACTATACTTCAAGAAAGGTGTATCCACCGACTTGGTCGGTTACGCAGATGCGGGATACAGGTCCGACCCACATACCGCAAAGTCCTAGACCGGTTTCGTATTCACATACGGTGGGACGGACATCTCATGGAGATCCGTGAAACAGACATCCACAGCGACCTCATCCAACCACTCCGAGCTCATCGTAATCCACGAAGCTAGCAGAGAATGCTTCTGGCTTCGATCAGTCATCAACCACATCCTCAAGACCACCGGCCTGAAGACGGGAGATCTTGGGCCTACCACCATGTACGAAGACAATGCTGCCTGCATCGCTCAACTACGAGGTGGCTACATCAAAGGTGACAAGACGAAGTACATTTCCCCCAAGCTCTTCTGGACGCAAGAACAGCAAGTGGACAACCAGATCGACATCCAGCAGATCCAGTCCTGCAACAACCTGGCTGACCTATTCACTAAAGCTTTGCCTCGCAGTACCTTTAGAAAACTTGTACTAGGAATTGGGATGAGACAGCTGAGAGATGTACAAGCCTGAAGCTTGTACTTATCAGGGGGAGTTAACGTAGAGCTGTACTCTTTTTCCTTGAATGTTGGTTTTTCCCACTGGGTTTTCCACAGTCAAAGGTTTTAACGAGGCAGCCACATTAACTCTGGATCCAGAAGTATCCACCACTAATATTATCCATCGATCAGGGGAAGTTACAGAGACTTGTACTCTTTTCCCTTAGCCAATGGTTTTTCCCACTGGGTTTTCCTTGGCAAAGGTTTTAATGAGGCAAGCACTCTTAAACTCAGAGATCCAGAAGTATCTCCAACCCCATGATCAAATAAGCTTCATGAACCCTGAAGCGTTCACTATGGCTTACAACAATGGATGGATAGGGGGAAGTGTTATAAACGGGCTTCTTGGTGGGCCTACCCGATAGTGGGTATCCACCCATTATGTAACCCTACCACTATAAATATAGGGCTATGGCCTTCATAGCCGCCAAGTTTACAACAATTTTCACAATGTTAGCTACTTCACAATAACATAAATTTTATATTTTTTGAACCAACAATAGGAAAGTAGTTCACAAGTGTCGTTGGCATTTTTTTGTTTCTTGTCTCAGTATTTGGATGGAAATTTACACAGCTAAAAAAGCTAACATCTCTGTGATCTGCGCGATTTTACACAGCTAAAAAGCTAACATCTATGTGATCTCGTTCATTTTCTTAAAATCCAAAAACTACTATGAGAGGTGTTACGACCTAAAGATCGTAGTAGCCCGACACCCGCCCGGATCCGCTAACAAATCACACTAACTCGCCCTGTCACAAAGGGGCCGTCGCCCCAGAAATCCGGGGCATCACGGAGACAGGCGCGCCTGGCAGCGCTCCCCGAACCGGGCGAGGCGCACAGCCGCGGCCGGCCGATGCGAACAACCGCAGTCGGCCGGGGCGAACGACCACAGCCTCCCAGCCCGCCGAGGTAGCACGCTCGGTAACGCTGGGGCAGCTAGGCTAGGCCTGCTGACCGGCCAATCGGGACGGCCCGCCCGACTCCCGCGAACCGCGACGCCTAGGGTGACACCGCCCGGCTTTCAGCTCGTCGCTAGCGACAAACGGCCAAGGATAAGAACACGACCGACACATACGTCACCCGACCGTCTGACAAAGCACCCCCTGGCGGCTGAGCCATCTGACAATGCTTTCGGCTCTGACACCCCGACAAAAGCTCCCCCTGGCTGTCGCGCCGCCTGACGAAAGCAGGTCAGGCAACCCGGTTCCCGACGTCCTTACCTGGAGTTTCCGCTGACAACCGAGCCAGCTCAGCGCGTCCAGTCAGCATGCCAGGTCAGCTCCGCCTAGTCATCACCCGTCAGGTATAAATACCTCCTCTCCTCTTACGAGAAGGGGGTTAGAAAAATTCCCTCATCTTCCATTATTCACACACGAGAGCAAAGATCTTCCATATCTTTGTTCTCCCACCTATGGCTCGTCACGCGCGGCGGACACACAGTTGGTCCAGCCGGCGTGCCCAGCCCCCCATTTAAGCCTTTTTACTGACTTAGGCATCGGAGGGGCTAAGAGTTGGACCCCAACCCCGCC
Source organism: Scilla litardierei (assembly GCA_030789695.1). Lineage (NCBI taxonomy): Eukaryota > Viridiplantae > Streptophyta > Magnoliopsida > Asparagales > Asparagaceae > Scilla > Scilla litardierei. The sequence goes on along the minus strand of CM061142.1, from coordinate 669,033,750 downwards.
CTTCTGACGAGTTGTTCGTGCTGCAGGAGAGCTCGCCCCTTGGCCAAAGTCGGCGTCAGCCCCCCGCCGTCCGACCTTCCTCAGCTACGTCCGACGAGATACGATCCTGTGAGCTCCACCGACAACGGATTCATCCTCTTCATCCCACTAATCACCTGTAAAACAGCCTACCTAACCCCTCATTTCCATATAACCACCGTGTCCTTGGTTCTCCACAATATAAATTCATTGTACGCGAGTTCCACCTCGTAACAATTGGCGCCGTCTGTGGGAACGAAGGGTCACACCCATGTTAGATTCCATGCCAATCTCACGGAACCCTAACCACGGTAAAGATCCCGTGGGTCAGGAACCGCTCTCTCTACAAATCACCCCACCCCCCTTCTGGGGATGGGCACCGAGACTGAACATACTTCGGCCCCCGTCGTCCAGAAGAGCTTCGAGGCCGTCCCCCTGGCCAGGAAGGGCTATCAGACGGCTGGAACGGAGCCTCCGCCCGGCCCCTCAGAGCGCCTGGACGTAAGGCGGAACCTCCATCCTCAATTTGAGGAGGAGGGGGAGAATAGGGGGCTCGCTGAGGAGATTGCGGCCCAGCAAAGGCTCCTGGAAGAGGAGATGGAAGTTGCGCAGCGGTGGAGGCGCCTGGGGGAGGCGGCCGCCGTGCAAAGGCGTTTGGACGAGGCGACCGAGACTGCCCGGAGGGCCTACCAGGAAGAAGAGACCGCCCGCCGCCAACTCCGCTTCATCGTCACGGAGCGCGAAAGGCTGAGGAAGGAAAACAGAAGCAACCAAGAAGTCATTGAAGAGACGACGATGGGACGGCGGCCCGGGAACGGGCGGGACCCGTTGCTGAACAGATCCCCGCCTAGAGGAGGCGACCCTCTTCACCGGCACCACCCCTCCGATACCCTGCACGAGGAAGCCGTTTGTCGACAGCTACGCTTCCTCGCCGCCGAGCGCGAGAGGCTCCTCCGAGAGAATCAGGAACGGATGGAGGCCCGGGGAGAGCTGGCCGGGAGGCGCTGGCGCTGGGAGAGCCGTAGCCCACAACCCGTCGAGTCCTCGGCCCGAGGAAGGAGCCCCGCCAGACGACCATCGGACTACTCCCTTGGGGCGGAGGACCGTCGACGGCCGCGACGCGACCGAAGCCTGACCCCCGAATGGCGGAGAGGGGATGCCCCGGATCGCCCAACCTATCCGGAGGAGGCCACGCCGCTCGCGCGGTGGATAACGTCCGCCCCAAGGCCCAAAAAGTTCAAACCTCCTCACTTGACGGTGTACAATGGGAGGGGCGACCCCATCACACACGTACACCAATACCGGGGGCGATGGAGGCACAGGATGTGGACGAGGCGTTCCTGTGCCGGCATTTTTCCCAGAGCCTGAGAGAAACCGCACTGGACTGGTACTTTGGCCTACCCGTGAGGACCATCGGATGCTTTGGCGAGTTATCCCACAGGTTCTGCCAAGAGTTCCGGGCCGGGCGGACGAAAAAGAAGCCCTTAGACTATCTCAGCACGATAGTCCAAAAGGAGGGGGAGAGGACGGGAAGATACCTCCGCCGCTTCCAGGAGGAAAGACGGTCGGTGGTGACATGCGGCGATGAGGTACTTATGCTGGCCTTCAAAACGGGGTTGCGGACCCGGAGCCTCCACAAATCCCTGCTCCGGGATCCGCCGGCCGACTATGAAGCGTTGGTGGCAATGGCAGAAAGGCACGCCTTGGCCGAAGAGACCCTCGGTGCAAAGGTCATACTCCCCCCTGTGCAACCATCCCAAGACGGACCCCGGCCGCACCTTCAGCCGGGGCGGGAGGAGAGGGGCCGAGCCCGCAATCAAACGACCCTACCGCGGCGGGAGCCGCCCGAGCCTCGCCCACAAGATCGCCCTGGCCCGGCGCGCGAGTTTGCCCCGGCGTGGAGGCCCCCCAGAGTCATCTCAGGACAAGAGGACCCCCCACCGGCGCGTTACACGCGACTCAACGCCCCCATGATGGAGGTGCTGGCCGCGGCGACAAGGGCCGGGTTACTGCCGGAGCCTCCCCGGGAGATGAGGACGGACCCGGCGAGGCGAGACTCTCGGAGATATTGCCGCTATCACCGGGACCATGGTCACGACACCGACCACTGTTACTCCCTTAAAAGAGAGATCGAGCGACTGATCCAGGCGGGTCACCTGGGGAACTTTGTCGCGGGAAGGCGGGTGGCGGTAGGAGAGACGGACCCCCCGGAGGAGGGGGGACGGGGACCGCTGGCGAACCACGATAAGGGGGAGCCCCGCCCCCCGAGGGCGGTCATGCGGATTGAGATGATAACGGGAGGCCCAACCTCGGCGGGACGAGCGCCCGCAACCCTGGAAGCCGAAGCCCGACGGGTGATGATGGCGGCCGCCGACCACCGGGCGAAGTGACAAAGGATACGCCGGCCCCCTATCACCTTTACCGAGGAGGACTGGCCGGAGGCACGGAGCCAGAGCCATGACGCCCTCGTCATCAAGGCTCGGATTAGAGCGATTGACGTCGGTCGGCTCCTGATTAACACTGGTAGCTCCTGTGACATCATGTTCCTGGCAACAGTCGAGAGGATGGGGTGGGGGCGTGCGGACTTGGAGCCTTGTGCGGGCCCTGTCGCTGGCTTCACCGGCCATGCGATTCCCACCGAGGGAATGATCACCCTGCCAATGACCCTGGGGGAGGAGCCGATGGACGTCACCAAGGAAGCGCAGTTCTTCATCGTCGACGTCGCCTCGGCGTACAACGGAATCATAGGGCGTCCATATATGACGGCCATCGAGGCGCTCCCCAGCCTGCGACATCAGACGATGAAGTTCCGAACCCCGCGGGGGGTGGGACAGGTACGGGGAGGACGGGAGACGCGCGGAGACCACGAGCATGCGTCGTCCCTATGTAGGAGCCCGAGGCGGGTCCTGACGGCACTCGTCCCAGACGAGAGGGAGGATTTCTGCGATCAGCGGCCGACCCCAGCCGAAGAAGTAGAAGAGGTCCCTGTGGCCTCGGGCGAGGGAAGAGCCGTCTCCATCGGGACAAAACTCCCGTCCGCGTTGAGGACGGCCCTCATCGCCTTGCTCCGGGAAAATGCGGACATATTCGCATGGTCGCCCGCCGACATGCCCGGGGTGGATCCGACGGTGACCTCCCACCGGTTGAATGCGGACCCTGAAGCCCGACCTGTTCGACAGAAGAAGAGAAGTGCAGGGGGCGAAAAGAAGATGGTAGCTGAGGAAGAAGTAGAACGGCTCCTCGAAGCCAAATTTGTTCGGCCGGTGGACTACCCCGACTGGCTCGCCAACGTCGTTTTGGTGAAGAAGCCCAGTGGAAAGTGGCGCATGTGCGTCGATTTCACCGACCTCAACAAGGTGTGCCCGAAGGACAGCTTCCCTCTACCCAGGATCGACCACCTGGTGGATCAGGCGTCCGGCTATGAGTTATTAAGCTTCATGGACACCTTCTCGGGATACAATCAGATACCGATGGTGGAGGAGGATCAGGAGAAGACGTCTTTTGTCACTGATAAAGGCACCTTCTGCTACACCAAGATGCCCTTCGGACTGAAGAACGCCGGGGCGACCTATCAACGGATGGTGGACCGAATATTCGGCCCTCAGGTGGGGCGAAACTTGGAGGTCTACATCGACGACATGCTGGTGAAGAGCGGCAGGGCCCTCGACCACCTCGCCGACTTACAGGAGACCTTCCAGAGGGTCCGCCTATACAACCTGAGGCTGAACCCCGCGAAATGCATCTTTGGCGTGTAGTCGGGAAAGTTACTGGGCTTCATGATAACGAAGGGGGAATCGATGTGAACCCCGACAAGGTGACGGCCCTCATCGGTATGACGGAACCCCGGACGATCCGGGACTTGCAGCGGCTAAATGGCCGGATCGCTGCTCTGGGGCGATTCCTGTCGAAATCTGCGGAGAAATCGCTCCCCTTCTTCAGGGTCTTGCGGACAGCCTTTGGCGAAGCTAAAAACAATAGGAAGGTGATCCCGTGGGACGACGACTACGCGCGGGTGTTCGCGGAGCTGAGAGCCTACCTACAAAGCCCACCACTTCTCTTGCGGCCGGGGGAAGGCGAACCCCTAGGGTTGTACTTGGCAACCAACGAGGAGGATGTTAGCTCCGTCCTGGTCAAGGAGGAAGGAGGGGTGCAGCGCCTCGTTTACTACGCCAGCCGAATCCTCCGGGAGGCGGAGACTCGTTACAGCCCTATCGAGAAAGCCGCCTACTGCCTAGTAACCACGGCCCGGAAGCTCCGACCCTACTTCCAGGCCCACCCCATAATCGTCCACACCGACATGCCCCTCGAAAAGAACCTGAAAAGGCTGGAGCGGTCGGGGAGGATGCTCAACTGGAGCGTCGAGCTCAGCGAGTTCGACATAGCGTACAAAGCCCGGACGGCAATCAAGGGCCAGGCGCTGGCCGACTTCCTGGTGGAATGCACCACGGAAGTCCCGCCGGGGGACCAGGCAGAGCTCCCATCGGCGACCGTATCCCCGCTGAGGGTCGAGATGGATAAGCCCTCAGCGCTCTCCCCGATAGCAGCGGGCAAATTATGGACCATCCACGTCGACGGCTCCGCCACAGGCTCCGGGACGGGAGCGGGTATCGTCATTCAGACTCCTGACGGATGTTCGTTGGAATACGCCCTACGCTTCAGCTTCCCGGCCACCAACAATGTCGCAGAGTATGAAGCCGCGATTAACGGGCTAAAACTCGCAAGGGCAGTGGGAGCGACGAACGTGTTGCTCCTAAGTGACTCCCGTCTCGTCATTCAGCAGATCCTGGGAGGCTTCGAGGCCCGAGAGGAAACAATGAAGCGATACCTGAATCGCATCCACCTCGAACTCCGCAAGTTCAAGAAAGCGGACGTCCAACACCTACCCCGCTCCAACAACCTCCGGACGGATGCCCTGTCTAAACTGGCTTCCTCCTCGGCGGCCGAGATCGGGAAGGCAATCTACGTGGAAAGCCTGATGATGCCGACCATCGACGAAGAAGAGCTGATGTGCGCGGACACGAGAACATCGTGGATGACCCCCATTAAGAAGTACCTAGAGACGGGCGAGCTACCCGAGGAACGGATGCTGGCGAAACAGGTGGAGAGGCGGGCCCTGTCATTCGTACTCCTCGACGGAGTGCTGTACCACCGCCGCCGAGCCAATTTCGACGTCCTGCCCTACCTGAAATGCTTGGGCCCGGAGCAGGCCGAGCAAGTCGTCCGCGAGGTGCATGAAGGCTTTTGTGGAAACCACCACGGCGGACGCACCATCGTCCACAAAATAATGCGCCAAGGATACTACTGGCCGACGATGATCCGGGATGCGGTACAGTACGTCAAGAAGTGCGAGGCATGCCAGAAGTTCGGCCGGCGGACGACTGCACCCCCGGCCAACCTGATGCCCATCTTGAGCCCGATCCCCTTCGCCAAGTGGGGGCTCGACATCCTGGGGCCATTTCCAAAGGCCTCCGGAGGAAGGAAATATCTAGTCATCGCCGTGGACTATTTCACAAAATGGGTGGAGGCAGAGCCGCTGGCGCGAATCACGTGGACAGACATGAAGGGCTTCATTTGGCAATCCATCATATGCCGCTTCGGGATTCCCCGCTCCATTGTCACGGATAATGGAAAGCAATTCGACTGCGAAGGATTCCGTGACTTCTGCTCGGGCTGGGGGATCAAACTCCAATTCGCGTCAGTGGCCCACCCGCAGTGCAACGGAATGGCGGAGGCCGCGAATAAGTGTATCTTGAATCCGATGAAGAAGAAGGTGGACGCCGCTCTGGGGGCGTGGGTCGACGAGCTGCCAGGGATCCTGTGGTCTTATCGCACCACCCACAAAGCTTCGACCGGGGAAAGCCCCTTCATGCTAGCCTACGGGACGGAGGCGGTCGTTCCCATGGAAATCGGCGAAGAAACACTCCGGCTAAAGCTCTTCGACGAAGAGACCAACGGAGGCGGACTCGGCCTCAGCCTGGAGTTGATAGACGAGGTGCGGGACCGGGCCCTGACTAGCCTCGTCAAGCACAGCCAAAGGATGGCGCGGTATTACGACTCCCGGGTGAAACCGCGGACCTTCAGGATTGGTGATTTGGTCCTCCGAGATGCCACCTTCCTCCCTGAGACTGCGAAACGGGGAAAGCTGGCCGCTAAGTGGGAAGGACCCTACACGGTCATCGACATTGTCGGGCCGGCCACATACATCATGGCCACCCCCGAAGGGAGCGAACTGGCCCACCCTTGGAACGCAAAACATCTGCTAAAATTCTACCAATAGTTGTGAGTTTTTCTTTTCTTATACGCAGTATACATGTCCGTCTGTTCTTCCCATTATGGTTATTCCTACACAGGCTTTGCAGTTCGATAAAACTCCGAACCTCTGGGGTAGGGCCAACCCTAGCCACCCAAACCAGAGAAGGGCACGGGCCGGGCTACGCGCCCGCTCCCCCCCTTCAGACCTCTGGGGCAGGGCCAACCCTAGCCACCCAAACCAGAGAAGGGCACGGGCCGGGCTACGCGCCCGCTCCCCCCCTCAAGACCTCTGGGGCAGGGCCAACCCTAGCCACCCAAACCAGAGGTGGGCACGGGCCGGGCTACGCGCCCGCTCCCCCCCTCCAGACCTCTGGGGCAGGGCCAACCCTAGCCACCCAAACCAGAGAAGGGCACGGGCCGGGCTACGCGCCCGCTCCCCCCCTCCAGACCTCTGGGGCAGGGCCAACCCTAGCCACCCAAACCAGAGAAGGGCACGGGCCGGGCTACGCGCCCGCTCCCCCCCTCCAGACCTCTGGGGCAGGGCCAACCCTAGCCACCCAAACCAGAGAAGGGCACGGGCCGGGCTACGCGCCCGCTCCCCCCCTCCAGACCTCTGGGGAAGGGCCAACCCTAGCCACCCAAACCAGAGAAGGGCACGGGCCGGGCTACGCGCCCGCTCCCCCCCTCCAGACCTCTGGGGCAGGGCCAACCCTAGCCACCCAAACCAGAGAAGGGCACAAGCCGGGCTACGCGCCCGCTCCCCCCCCTCAAGACCTCTGGGGCAGGGCCAACCATAGCCACCCAAACCAGAGGTGGGCACAGGCCGGGCTACGCGCCCGCTCCCCCCCTCAAGACCTCTGGGGCAGGGCCAACCCTAGCCACCCAAACCAGAGGTGGGCACGGGCCGGGCTACGCACCCGCTCCCCCCCTCCAGACCTCTGGGGCAGGGCCAACCCTAGCCACCCAAACCAGAGAAGGGCACGGGCCGGGCTACGCACCCGCTCCCCCCCCTCCAGACCTCTGGGGCAGGGCCAACCCTAGCCACCCAAACCAGAGAAGGGCACGGGCCGGGCTACGCGCCTGCTCCCCCCCTCCAGACCTCTGGGGCAGGGCCAACCCTAGCCACCCAAACCAGAGAAGGGCACGGGCCGGGCTACGCGCCCGCTCCCCCCCTCCAGACCTCTGGGGCAGGGCCAACCCTAGCCACCCAAACCAGAGAAGGGCACGGGCCGGGCTACGCGCCCGCTCCCCCCCTCCAGACCTCTGGGGCAGGGCCAACCCTAGCCACCCAAACCAGAGAAGGGCACGGGCCGGGCTACGCGCCCGCTCCCTCCCTCCAGACCTCTGGGGCAGGGCCAACCCTAGCCACCCAAACCAGAGGTGGGCACGGGCCGGGCTACGCGCCCGCTCCCCCCCCTCCAGACCTCTAGGGCAGGGCCAACCCTAAGACCTCTGGGGCAGGGCCAACCCTAGCCAACCAAACCAGAGAAGGGCACGGGCCGGGCTACGCGCCCGCTCCCCCCTCCAGACCTCTGGGGGCAGGGCCAACCCTAGACACCCAAACCAGAGAAGGGCACGGGCCGGGCTACGCGCCCGCTCCCCCCCCTCCAGACCTCTGGGGCAAGGCCAACCCTAGCCACCCAAACCAGAGATGGGCACGGGCCGGGCTACGCGCCCGCTCCCCCCTCCAGACCTCTGGGGCAGGGCCAACCCTAGCCACCCAAACCAGAGAAGGGCAACGGGCCGAGCTACGCGCCCGCTCCCCCCCCTCCAGACCTCTGGGGCAGGGCCAACCCTAGCCACCCAAACCAGAGAAGGGCACGGGCCGGGCTACGCGCCCGCTCCCCCCCCTCCAGACCTCTGGGGCAGGGCCAACCCCTAGCCACCCAAACCAGAGAAGGGCACGGGCCGGGCTACACGCCCGCTCCCCCCCCCCCTCCAGACCTCTGGGGCAGGGCCAACCCTAGCCACCTAAACCAGAGAAGGGCACGGGCCGGGCTACGTGCCCGCTCCCCCCCAGACCTCTGGGGCAGGGCCAGCCCTAGCCACCCAAACCAGAGAAGGTCCCGTGGCCCTCAAAAAAATCAAAAACAGGGGCACACAAACCGGGACGAAACGAAGCCAATTCCCGAGTAGGCGGCCCCGATGTGACTCGACGAAACGACGCCAATTCCCGAGTAGGCGGCCCCGATGTGACTCTACGAAACGAAAAGCCGCTCGAGAAACACGCCACCATTAATGATTCGCTCCAAAAGAGGACCCGTGAGAGCCACCTGGCAAAGACGATTTCCAATGCGCATGAATTCAAGGAACCCATTAATGGTGCCAGTTCAGTGCAATAACTGGAGGAGAAACCGTCAGCGAGATCACCCTATAAAAACGCCCCACCTCCTCCAGAGAATAGGGGAACCGGCAGACATGAGAAACCGCCACTTGATCCCCCCACCCACGAGGAAACGGGTCGAGATACAACGCCCTAACAAAAGAGAGGTCACTGGCCATCAATGGTTCCCGCCTCCCAGGGCAACGATGCCGACATCTCCGGCACTGTTAACAGGATATTCCACTTACAAACGGATCGTCAACAGGGTATTCCACTTACACAAGGGAAACCCACCTTTCACGCCTCCGCCCCCCGAACAAGGACGAGGCGGAGAAAGAATGGCATCCGTTCAAAGCCGGCTGGGCAGGCAAGAGCCCCCAGCGCCAGCCGGCAGGTGCCCCCCCCCGCCCTCGACCTCCGACCAGGGACTTCGGAAAGGCTGCATCACTGACAAGCCCAAACGTCGAGTCCTGGCGTGTCAGCTCGCCCATGCACCATCGGGCGCCGAACCCCACCCTCAAACCGAGGTAGTGAGGCTCAGGGCGACGGGGGACGGCCCTATGCTCAAGAACCTCCCCAAGGAGCAAGCCGCATCAAGACGGTTTCCCTGCTCGGCGCCTCTTCCGGACCGAGGAAAACCCTATCCACGGAGAGAGAAGACGAAGCATCGGGGGGAGGGCGGAACGATCGCCAAAGAGACCTTGCAACACTTCAGCACGGAGGGCGGCCATTCTCCTCCTCGCCGAGCCTGATTCAAGCTACGAGGGGACCCCGACCCACATCGACGACCCGATCCGGAGATCGTTAAACCACGGGCGAGGACAGCTTTATGGCTCCCCCCACCCAGATCGGACCCCACAACTGGCGATAAACTGAGAACTCCTGTACAAGCTGTAGATCAGCCTTTGCAAACCTAAATAAAAAGTTCTTCTTTATATATGCTCAGATCCTTTGGAGAACACCATAGTGAATAGCTATCCCCCGCCAAGCTCTGGGTCAGCACCGCACTACCCCTCCTAACTGGCATAGAGCCTCCGGGACATCTACGCCTGCAGCGCGAGCCCCGCTCACTAAAAGTCATCGACACCTTTCCCTCGAGGGGGAAAGAGATACGCTCGAACCCGCCCCGCCCAAAAGCAACACAAGCCAACAACATCCCCTTCCCCCAGACCTCGCGATCTCGGACACGGGAATGTTGGGGGCATAAGTGGTAATTTGGTAATTGCGTAACTTCCGCAAGATGCCAAAACAACATGACTCAGAACGGACCAGTCCCAAGGCAGAGGCCGCGAATCATGGGCCCAGTCCCGAAAAGGCAGCGACCCGGTCTCGTCGGAACGACGCCCCGATGCGACTCAACATACCGAAAGGCTGCTCGATCGACGCGCCGTCAGTAGTAACACGATCCCCGAGAGGCCAGAGTGCCGGATACCGCCGAGGAAAAGCGACTCCCAAAGCACGTGATTCCGCGGAACCCCTTAGAAACGCTAATCCCCCGCATTACTCAAGAAAAATCCTTCCGCAGAATCTCGCTATAAATACCCCCCCTCCATAGGCCATGAGTGAGGGGAAAAAAGAGAGAGGCAAGGGATTCCCATCCCCTCACTTCGGGCTTGAAACGGCCCCAAATGCCTCACCGAACCAAGGAGAAAGCCGAAAGCCGCCAACGGATCTCACTTCCCCCGACGGTGGCCGCTATAGCCCCGCCACCTTCAACAGGATATTCCCCTTACATGTGGGAGGCACCACCCGCCAGCTTTCCTCCTGCTTGTTATTGTATTAAAGGGCAGGTCTGGATGGCCGGCGGCGTGCCGCAACACCCTAATTAACGCCATCACCTTCGGCGATCCCTACGGGGTGTCGGGGAGGGGAAAACCCCCCAACGGCTCGCCCTGCGGCGCCACCACCGCCACCTCGTCCTTCACCTCCCTGGGGTTCCCCCTCGGTGCGCGGGGTCCCCGGCGAGGCTGTACAACCCTCCAGCATGACGACAGTGAGGCAAAACGTGAGGAGACGAGGAAAGGGAAAAGAAGAGGGCCCCCTCCGACGACCGAGGGACGCCCCCCCCCCCCCCCCCCCCCCCCCCCCCGAAGGCGGAAACACGTCAGGGCGACACACGGTGGTTCGGTTCCCGGCGCCTCGGCTCGCCCCGGGACAATGAGACGACAGAAACTCGGTAATCGGCGTACGGGAAGGCCGCCCTGACGCGGGCACCTGCTCCTCCCGACGAAGCGAAGCAGCAAATGTGGACGACCCTCTGTCCCACACATCTTCCCCTAAATGTCATAAATGTCACCTAGATTTCCGATACAATTCGTTGTATGATATTCCCCATTTCGGACTCTTCCTCCTGAGCCCAAGCGCACGTCAGCTGGAAGGTCCACCGAGCATAGCCCGGCTGGGGTTCCACGAAAACTACAAGCGCGGCCGATGCGCGCCCCTCAACAAGGGCCATAACATTCTCAAGTAGTCGGACCCCCTCTTAAATCCGACCCAATACCCGCCAACAACGGCACCCCGTTGGGGGGTAACGCCCCGTAAGACCAGCATTCCCCCCCTAAGCTTGGGTCAGAGCCCGGGTCCCGGTAAAAGACTGTCGCGGCAGCATTACGCCATCCGAGACGAACCGGGCTCCCGCCTCGCACTCGAATGCCGGGGGCAATTGTTACGACCTAAAGATCGTAGTAGCCCGACACCCGCCCGGATCCGCTAACAAATCACACTAACTCGCCCTGTCACAAAGGGGCCGTCGCCCCAGAAATCCGGGGCATCACGGAGACAGGCGCGCCTGGCAGCGCTCCCCGAACCGGGCGAGGCGCACAGCCGCGGCCGGCCGAGGCGAACAACCGCAGTCGGCCGGGGCGAACGACCACAGCCTCCCAGCCCGCCGAGGTAGCACGCTCGGTAACGCTGGGGCAGCTAGGCTAGGCCTGCTGACCGGCCAATCGGGACGGCCTGCCCGACTCCCGCGAACCGCGACGCCTAGGGTGACACCGCCCGGCTTTCAGCTCGTCGCTAGCGACAAACGGCCAAGGATAAGAACACGACCGACACATACGTCACCCGACCGTCTGACAAAGCACCCCCTGGCGGCTGAGCCATCTGACAATGCTTTCAGCTCTGACACCCCGACAAAAGCTCCCCCTGGCCGTCGCGTCGCCTGACGAAAGCAGGTCAGGCAACCCGGTTCCCGACGTCCTTACCTGGAGTTTCCGCTGACAACCGAGCCAGCTCAGCGCGTCCAGTCAGCATGCCAGGTCAGCTCCGCCTAGTCATCACCCGTCAGGTATAAATACCTCCTCTCCTCTTACGAGAAGGGGGTTAGAAAAATTCCCTCATCTTCCATTATTCACACACGAGAGCAAAGGTCTTCCATATCTTTGTTCTCCCACCTATAGCTCGTCACGCGTGGCGGACACACAGTTGGTCCAGCCGGCGTGCCCAGCCCCCCATTTAAGCCCTTTTACTGACTTAGGCATCGGAGGGGCTAAGGGTTGGACCCCAACCCCGCCCTTCTGACGAGTTGTTCGTGCTGCAGGAGAGCTCGCCCCTTGGCCAAAGTCGGCGTCAGCCCCCCGCCGTCCGACCTTCCTCAGCTACGTCCGACGAGATACGATCCTGTGAGCTCCACCGGCAATGGATTCATCCTCTTCATCCCACTAATCACCTGTAAAACAGCCTACCTAACCCCTCATTTCCATATAACCACCGTACCCTTGGTTCTCCACAATATAAATTCATTGTACGCGAGTTCCACCTCGTAACAAGAGGAAAGAACGGAAAGAAGCGATAATGATGAGATGGTTCAGAATTATTTACCCTAAAACATCCCATGGATTGCAACGACTTATGAAGCTCCCGCCGTCGCTGCGATCTGCGTGCTCTCGAGAACCACCGCCCTTCTAAGAACGAAAGACAGAGAAGGGATTGATAAGACGAAAACAAAAACCCTAGTATCAAGGAAATCAACAGAGAACTCAACAGAACTTGCGGTAACTCGAAAAACGAAAGTTTTTGGTTTTTAATTCTATGCTTGTCAAACAGAGAAATCAAAAACCCTATATATAAGCCAGTTGTAGACCATAGCATGCTCAAGATTACACCAGTGGTTCAACGTTTAAGGTTCTAAATGCATCTTGCGAGTCCGTGATGAAGATGACTTAAGCAAAAACTCTTTTAATTAAGGGTAAATGACATTAAAATACCCCAACGTTTGGGCCATTGTCACGTATATACCTTAGCGTTCAATTTGGTAAAATTTGATACCTAAAACTCAATTTGGCTAACGGGGGACTTTTCTCGAAACGTCTGGCCATTATGCCCCTGAATTAAAACAAAAGGTAAATGACATTAAAATACCCCAACGTTTGGGCCATTGTCACGTAAATACCTTATCGTATCCAAATGAAACCATTAACCCCACCCCCTCTCTCTCACTCAAATAAATCACACGAAATCAAATACAACCCTAATCTATGTTTTTGATGTCTGAAATAACTATAAGACTTCATTAGCAACGCTAGTTTAGAAGTAATGCCTCAGCATATTGTGCATGGCCAGTGGCCACCGCAATAACTTAAAACAAGAGAGAGAAAGAAACAACAACAGCAAAACATGAGTATAGAATGGCAAGCAAATTCATAACCTCAGAGATAAATCAACTCCATCAGCAACCTAATCATTGCTAGTGCCACCAGGCCTCATGTAAATTTCCACAAACACAGGCGCCCCCTCCGGCCTCCTCTGACTCTGAAACCTCCCTACGCCGTACAAGTAGTCGTCTCTCGTCTTCTCTGTCCGAGGAGACACCCCTGGGCTCCGTCGCTACTAGCTGTCGGCAGAGCCGCCCTCACCGTCATGCGGTCAGGCAGTGGTGGTCAACTCCCGGCTCTGCTTTGCGAGCTGTAGAATGTCTTTCGGCAGTAGTTGCAAGAGAAGACGCGCGCGGGCTCCGGCGGGGACGAGGGCTGAAGTGCTAGGCTTAGGCTGAGCTCATCTCCATCCGCAGGTTGAAGCTCCATTAATAATTTTTACGATAATGAGAGGAAAGTGACGAGGGGGTGGTAGAAGAATATGTGATATACACAGTGAACTATGTGGTTTATGAATTGTGTAGGCTAAGAAAGGGGAGACTCGAACTAAAATCGTCAAGCATGCTATGGCTGGTAGTCTACTCTCAGTTGGTGGGTGATTAGATTACATGCAAGCCTGATAACTTCCGAAAGAGAAACTGAACCTGTCGATAGGCCAGACGACGGGCAGATGGTATTATTTGTGATCTTTTTATGGGGTTGGTTGCTGATTCAATATCAGTGTTGTTGGTGTATAAATAGTCGGTTGGCTTGACTTCGTATCAGGGAAAGCTTCTTGTGCTTCAAATAATCGTTATTGGTTTCATCTCTGGTAGCATGTTAACTTTTGGTACAGAAAAATCGCATCGGCTGTTGATGCAAGGATCCCGCACCAGCAGATGACCCATGCAGGGTTCCACCAGAAGACCACCTTCTCGGAGAGAGAGAGAGAGAGAGAGAGAGAGAGAGAGAGAGAGAGAGAGAGAGAGAGAGAGAGAGAGAGAGAGAGAGAGAGAGAGAGAGAGAAGGGCATCAGAGGATCGGGGATGGACCCCCGATTGTCCTCCGATGGCTAAGTCATTGGAGATCACGGCAGAGTTGTGGGGATTTTGAAACAGATCATGTGGATTTCAAGTACTGCAATGGTGGGTTGCGGACTCCAAGGAGGATGTCATGGACAAGAGCAAACCCAGGAAGACGATTTTGGTCATGTCCAAGTAGGGATAAGGAGAAGAGCTGTAAATTCTTCATATGGAAGGATTAACCCCACTCTAATTGGTCAATGATGGTGATACTACACTTAATGGATGCGAATGAGAGTAGGATCAATGTGGACAATTCTTCACATGCATTGACGGATAGAAGGATGATAGATAAACAGAACAAATTGGATAAGGCAATAGGAATGTGGGAGGAAAGCAATGCACAACTTCAGAGGTTCATAAATGAGTGCAGATCAATTAAACGTTTGGGTATCAAATTTTACCAAATTGAACGATAAGGTATATACGTGACAATGGCTCAAACGTTGCGGTATTTTAATGTCATTTACCCTTATGTATTGGATGATGAGGGGCAAATTTGTCCAATTTCTATCACGTGCTATCACATGATCAACTTTTCTGACGGAAAACTTAGAAAGGGTATCACGTTTTACACTTCATTAAACGTTTGGGTATCAAATTTTACCAAATTGAACGATAAGGTATATATGTGACAATGGCCCAAACGTTGGGGTATTTTAATGTCATTTACCCTTTAATTAAAGAAGACAAATCAATGAAGACAGTTCGCATAGATACACTTTCCCACAGGTAGCTTGAGTACCTGATTCGACATCCACTGAGGCCTTTTGTTTGGTTCACTGCAGTCACCAACGCGTGAATTCGGAGAAATCAACGGAGAATGCTGAGAAATCAACCGAGAATCCTTCGTTCCACAAATCGAGATCGAAGGAGTTGAGGGATCGAGGACGATTAGGGGCGATATGAGGAGTTGAGAAATCGGTTTCGTGAATCGTGCTTCCTGTTATGGGGGTGGTTTAGAAAAATGGGAGGTTGTCAAACTGGTTTCATGTTATGTTTTTCATTTATCGATTTTCGTGTTAAAAAACCTTCAGTTTTGGTTGAGGATAAAAAACTTTAATTTTTTAATGTTATGCTTGTCAAACAGGTGTGGGGGGATGTGAAAAATGAGATGTCCAAAAAATTCGGTTACCACTGTTACCACTGTTAGATGTGCACAAAAATTAAAATGGCAAAGTTTGGTTTTTTTTTGGAAAAGCACAATCATCATTTTTTTGTCCTATTCATATTGTGGATGCCACGTAGGACAAAAGTTATAAATTGTATAATAGATAGGTAGGTCCGTTGTCGTCTGGAACCGGGTGAGTGTGGGGCATTTTCGAAAATTCGTTCCGAATGTGTGCTGGAAAAAATTGCAGAGGCAAACTTGTAAATAAGTGGCGACCTCTTAAATGATCGATTCGGCCGTGCGCAGAGTATGGCGACCTCTTAAATGATCGATTCGACCTCTTAAATGATCGATTCTGGCGTACGCAGAGTATGGCGACCTCTTAAATGTTCGATTCGGGCGTGCGCAGAGTATAGAGACCTCTTAAATGATCGGGCGTGCGCAGAGTAAAACGGTACGTGCGAATGATAATTATTTGAAGAATGATTATTCAAAGCTGTGACCTTGGCGGCAATTGCGTCTCGAGCAGACCCAACAATATTTCTCTCAATTCTCGAATGTTCAAAGTCAAAGCCCCCGATTTTTTTATTGCACAACTCATCGCCCATCATCGTCGGTTTCAAATTCTCGCTGAGATTTTTGCGCATGTGTTAGGTTTTTGGCACCCAGATCCACCCAAAATTTGCTGTGCTCTCACGTTTTTTAAATTGACTTCTGTTGATAAGCTGACATTTTTTTGGTTTTTAGAAGTACACAGTGGGAGATTTTCGTTGAACTGACCTCAGATCTTGCAGAACTTGTTCCATTTACTTCAGTTCTGTTCACAAAGTCGAAAATTTGCCAACTTCTAAGAGTGACCAGTTGGTGATTTCGCTGTAATTCCGCATAATTATCATTGGATTCAAGTGATTTGTATAGCAGAGGAGACCAAATTTCATTCCAATTTTGTCCATTTTTGTACCCCTAAAGGAGGGTTTTGCGTGAAGCAGCTGTAAGAAGGGTTTCAGCCATTGTGGGAGCATGCCCGCATTCAATTCGTGGAAATGCTCGTGGTCGTTTGTGGCCACCGTCGGCTCGCTCGTGGCCTTGGTTTCCGTGGTCCACATATTCTTCACGCCTATGTTTCTTTCTTCTCTGGATTACTTTGGTGCTGGGAGAGAACAGAATCCGTGCTTGTTGGCCAACGCATCAGCCGGAGCGGAGAGTGAGCGTTTGGATGGTAATTTTCAGCTGGATATTGATTTTGATAAACGGTTTCCAGCCAATTCTGATGGGGCAGTGACTTACCGGGGTGCCCCATGGAAGGCTGAGATGGGGAGGTGGCTTTCCGGTTGCGATGCTGTTTCGACTCCTATTGATGTTGTTGAGGTGTGTATGCTTGCAACGACGACGACTTGGTTCTTAATCTTTTTAGTAGTTTAAGTTTTAATTAATATTTTTGCATGGTTGGAATGGTGCTAAATCATGCATTATAAGCCGCAGCTAAGCTTTTTAATTTGACATAGAGTATGTTCCCTTTTTTGGGAAATTCTGTTTGATGGCTAAGGAGTTCCTTGTATCGGCAGAATATAGGCAACAAGCGGTGCAAGGACGACTGTAGTGGCCTAGGAGTATGCAATCGGGAATTGGGACACTGCAGGTGTTTTCATGGATATTCTGGTTAGTGCTGTTTTTGTATCATTTATGTCATCTATCATTATTAGATAGTAGAAGGGGACAATAAACTCAAGCAACATGTGTGACATTTTTCTTTCTTAGTGACAATTGTCAAGATAACATTTATTCTGATTTGGGGCTAACTGGGTCTTCTATGGATTGGGTGCGACTTGATAACTAGTGGGAAGCATGTTTATATCATTAACACCATCATATGTAGATAAATACCAGCATTATTACACCCACCCACCCACCCACATATACATTTGAGATACATGACAGAGCGACGTTTGTGTCTTTGCATGCACGCGCACACATGCACGGGCTCACGCTCATATCTACACAAACAAACTAACAAAGCTTATTTTTAAATTTCATTTCTATGAAAATATTAGTCAACGTCAATAGTTCTACGTGTTGCATCATATGATGGCAAACAGAAACACTAAGAGGATGAATAGTGTTTATGACACTAACTTTTAAAATTACCCATTTTCTGTCTAAGATTCAACTAGAGTTACCTAAGAATTATTTTAATCAACAATTGGCAAATGCTTGCAAATAGATAAAGAAATAATGACAGAAATAATAAGCACAAAAAGAACAATAGTAAACAAACGATGTTTACCTAGGTTCGGTCATTCCCGTGGCCTACGTCCAGTGTCAAGTCTCCCTTGAATAAATTCACTGTAAACCTCTTAACCGAGAGAATTACAACCACATCAACTCTCCGAGGATTTCAATTTACAATCACCTCAACACGTTGAGGATTTCACAAACCAACCACCTCAACACTTTGAGGATTTTTCCAACCAACAACTCAATACGTGATGATTTTCCAAGCAACCAACACTCAATACTTGAGGATTTTTTCTTTTCACAAAAACCAGAGTGAGAAAAGCTTACAACATCTTTTGAAGTACACGTTGCCTCTAGCCTTATTAAAGCTTTTTGTAAAAAGTGAGGCCATAGAAGGATTTTGATCTCAAGTAGAATGAGAATATAGCCTTGGAGATTAAAAGAATTTGGCCAAAGATTGCAAGAAAGCTTTTAAAAAGGCCAAAGAGAGATGTTTTTAGCTTGAGAACTTTTGAGCATTAGAATGATTAAAGCTTAATTTTTCTTATAAATTTTTCATGGTAAAACCCTCAATACTCTTAGTTTATAGGCCAAGAAACAAGTTAAACAGATCCCAAAACTATTCTAGAAAACGTTCACAAACGGCTAGTTACAGATCCTAACGGCTAGTTAGACTAGAGTACTAGGATTAGTCGACTAATGGCTCAGTTAGTTGACTAATCCAAGATTCTAGTCGACTAGCCACAAAATCAGAACCATGCAGAAATTGGCAACATTTGGCCTTACAGTTAGTTGACTAGTGCTCATTGGCTAGTCGACTAAGTCCTTGAACTCCAGTCGATTTGTTCGATACTCATGTAGCCATCAGTTTTCAGGTTTTCTTGGTCGATTGGGTATCTGTATTGGTTGATTAGTCCGCCTATAAAATCGATTTTTTGGCCTTTAAAAACTTAAGAATGTTTTTAAAAATATTTCAAAATAGTTTTAAAATATTTTATACTATTTCCTAAGTGAGAGAGAGAGCTTCAACCAGATTTCAACTTGAATCTAAGACAAGTCAAAAATACATCAAATCTTTTAAGCTAGATGTAGTCCATTAATATCCATATCTTCGTCTTTAATTCCTTGAACTTCACAGGTCTTGATTGAGCTTCTTTTTAGCTTTGAACTCTTTAACTTTTATACATACACTCACAACTCATTACTCATTAGCACATAAAATTATTTGCTCATCATCAAAACATACATAGGGTGACTCAATATTCAACAGTACGTAAATAAAAAAAAAATCTTCTTATATTAGCTATGTAAAATGCAAACAAAAAAGACAGCAAAACCAAGGAGATCTCATGTCAAATCTAAAAAAGAAAAAAAAACCAAAAGAAAGATGTTGAAGAAGATTACAATCACACATAAAGCCAATGAGATCGTTTATAAGATCTACGAAAACAAAACAAAAAGAGAAGTGTTGAAGAAGATCACTTGTGTGCACGTGTGCACAAATATAAAAATTGGGTTCGGAAATCAAAGAAAAACAAAATAATTGGTGCACAAGCTCACTAATTAGCTACTTGTAACTTCTAAGATGTTGAAGAAGGTCAAACGCAGGTGTGCAACATGAGTGGGTCTGTGTAAATCAAAGAAAAACAAAATAATTGGTGCACAAGCCAATTATCTAGCTACTTGTATGAAGGTCAATTAAATTTTCTTTCACAATTGCACTGCTTTCTAGAGAAGAACAATATGCATAACGTTATATATACAAGCAGAATTAATGAATAGCTTTTGCATTCAACTAATTTTACCCCCTCTTTTTCAACAAGCCATTTCAATGCTTATGATTCTCTTTGTCAATGATATAGACATGATACATTAGACTCATACCATAGTATACTATCTGCATGGATTCAGAAAACATTGCTAGTGGCTGCTTATTTGATGTTTCATTTGTTCAAATAGGGGAAGGATGTTCGGAGAAGTTGCAGCTAGATTGCAATCGTCCTACATCACCAGAACAACCATATGGACCTTGGGTGGTTTCAATATGTCCAGCCCATTGTGATACAACAAAAGCAATGTGTTTCTGCGGAGAAGGGACAAAATATCCAAATCGTCCAGTGGCGGAGGCATGTGGTTTTAAGACCATGTAAGAAATTCACTTTGCCTCGTCATTTTTCCTTCTAATTTTTTATGATATCCCCCATTTTCTCGTAGGAGGTATGTTCACTTTGCTGGTCTTCATAGAGTAGAAGACTAACGTGTTCAAAACATTTATTTGTTTCAGCTTGCCTACTGAACCTGGTGGCCCAAAACTTACTGATTGGACAAAAGCTGATTTAGAGAATATCTTCACAACTAATGCTAGCAAACCCGGCTGGTGTAATGTTGACCCTAAAGAAGCATATGCTTCAGAAGTGAACTTTAAAGAGGAGTGTGATTGTAAGTATGATGGCCTTTGGGGACAGTTTTGTGAGATACCAACACTATGCAGTTGTCTTAGCCAATGCTCTGGACATGGACAATGCCGAGGTGGATTTTGTCAGGTATTCAGTGAAACCTGCTAGCAGAATTTTTA